>JAAGNO010030803.1:0-29604 GCA_033439905.1 Ceryle rudis
CCCGCGCTGCCTACGGGGCTAGGCGTCCGCCGTCACCGCCCTGACGCGGGCCGCCGCCGCCGCTTCCTGCGGGAGTCGGGCAGAGCCGGCGTCACTCCTCTCTGAGCCTGGACGGCGCCCCAGGGAGCGAAGGTAGAGAGGGAAAGGGCGGCCGGGAGGTGGCCACGGAGTAGCCTTGAGCTGGTTCGCGGCTTCTGGAAGCACGCCGCGGGTGTGGGGATCACGGCGCGGTATGGGCGGCCTGCACTGTTGGGCCTCCAGCCTGGCCGACTTGGGTTCGCAGCTTTACTGCCCTCCCTGTGGGACATAGGCCCGAGGGGGTCGCCATGCAGCACGGGTGACAGGAATATAAAATCTCCGCGTTATCGCGGGCGTGACTCTAAGGAGGGAAACGGTGCTGGGGTGAAAGGATGCTTCCTGGTATTGGATGAGACTTTATGCTCGTTGGAGGAACTTCCCTTCGGGCATGACTGCTGTTCAAGTACTCGCTGCCCTGTTTGGAAAGTCCCGGAAAAGCCGGTGAGGGGTTGGGGTGGGTTTTAAGCGCCTTGCTGAAAGGGGCTACTATATTCCCGGTGCTGATTGTACTGTAGCATATATAAAATTTGCAGAATCTTGTCCTTTATTTCTCATTTGCTTTGTAAACCCCCTACTTTTTGCATTTAATTTTGTTACGAAAAGAAATTTCTTGTTTTGTGTGTCATGGTGATCCTTTACCAAGTCGGTATAACCTGTCACTAGCTTATCTCTGAGATCAAAGTTTTGCCTTAACTGTAGCAGTAAAATTTTACTACAGAAATACCTGGGGGCACGCAAAACAAAGGAGTTCTTGACACTGCAAGTAGTCACTGCTAGAGTAATGACTGGTTTGTTATAAATATATGAAAACTTTCCTTAAAATATTTTTTTCTCAGTGTGGGAAGGATTGATTAAAAACCGTGGGGTTCCAGGAAAACGCTTTCTAGCTGTTGTCTTTCTCCTGCTTCCTCGTCTTTCTCCTCTCTGATAACCTCATTGCTTTAGATAGTAGTGGGGAAAATAGGTGGTAAATGCTCTGGCTCCGAGGTGCTCTCCAAGCATGCAGCTTCTTGTGGCAAGGAGGGTAGCAATTGCTTCCTCCCTCTCGTCCCTTTTGATGTTGAGTGATGGACTGTGATGAATGGCGGGAAGAGATTTAATGTGTTACATATATCAGTACTTGGGGCGTGACTGGCTCTCTCCTCAACACTGTCTCCATGGCTTGAGCAGGGCTTTAGTGAGCCTCGCTGTGTGGAGCAATTAATCAGGTGAAGGTTCTGACTGAAAAAAAAAATCCGGGGGGGAGGGGAGCTCGTACCGCGGGGAAAGGCTTGTTGCCATTGGGGATGCAGCAGTCGTAGGAATTTAGAAAGGGTCAGCAGGGAGCTGCTGTTTGCAGCCAGGATGCAGATATTTGGATGGATTAGATTCATGTTCGTTGTCAAGGAGCAATTGTGGTGTTAGGGGTTTGAGGAATGCCAGGGAACATTTGAGGTTTGTTTACAAGTAGTGGAGACAGGTGAAGGAAACTACTGGAGAAAGTAAGCCTTTGGGTTACAACAACTGTATTTAGTTTGTCTGTGTGAGAATTTGCCCCAAAGGTATTACCAGAAAATGCGTTGCTGTCTTGTTCATTGTGCTGGCACTGGCCTCCGTGCAGCTTTGTGTTAAATGGGATCTGGAAGGTGATGTGTCTGAAAAATCAGCTTTGTCTTTGTCCAGAACACTTTTCTTCTGGATCAGTTCACTGCCTCAGCTCATGAAGCACCTAGGTGAATATCAGTCCTGAAACGAGTTGAGGGGGGAAGATAGGCTTTCCTCACAACTTGCTGCTGAGAGATCATGGAAACCCCTGTGTAAAAAAAAAAAAAAGTGCTTAAAACACAAACCAAAAATTAACAAGATTAGCTGTCCAAAAGTATGCCAATTCCTTTTCATGTATTGACAAAATTCTTAGAAATAGTCACTTCGGGTTTTGTGTTCTTAGTTGGAGAAGAAACATGCGTTTGTTTGCCAACAGTATTACATAAAAGAGCAACTACCAATCATAGGATGGTTTTGCAGAGCTGATTTTACTGTTACTAGGATGCTGATTGTTGACTCAATTTGCAAATATTTTATATTGTTTTCTATAAAGAAATTAGGGAATTAGGAAAAAAAGCCTTTGTGTTTTACTGTTGCAGTTGACTTTTCATGTTGTAATTCTTACACGGGCCCGTTCTGTCTTTGTAACTGTGTGCATATTATGAAGATATTAAATATCAAGAAAATAAAATAGGGGGAGAATATGCTTTACAGCTCTTATTTGTACATTCCAAGATAATAGTTTGGGCAAGTTTGGTATGGTATTTTAGTATCTGTAAGATTCTAGTCATTGACGGTCTGAGTGGTATGGGTCTTAATGGTCACTAATGAAATGCAATCTATTCTTATTTGTGATGTGCTGCTGTTAAGTTTGTGAGCATTAAAAAATAGGAGAGGGAAGGTAAAGAATGGGTAAGAAAGAATGGCAGATGTACAAGCACTGAATAGATGCTTTACGCTCCTCTCAATAAGACTTGAGTTTCTTTAATTCAGTGTTTGTATTATGATTGAATACTGCATATTCGTTGAGATTTCTTGCAGACTGTCCCATCTCCTTTTGTTTTGCTCTGGTTGTATAATCCTCATTTCTTCTGAAGCCTGAATCTCTGAATGAAAATGCATTTTGGCAACAGCTTGTGAAGTACTTTAACAAGATTTTGACTTAAATCTTCCTGACAGCTTTCAAGTAATGCTTAAGCAAGAAAAATGTAGACTACTGAGTAACTATAACTAAAGGATAGCTGTAATAATCAAGCTAAGACAAAGCAATGTTGTGCTAGTTTAGGGAGGGATAACTGTCCTAGAATATCTTCAGAAACTTCCACATGGTGTAGAACTTTTATAATGGCTTAACAGATGCATTGCATTTGCAGGCGATGTACTCTGTCAAAACTAACATCGGTGATATAATAAGGACTCTTTAAGGAATTGGAAACACTGTTCTTTGTCCTTCATTTTTTCTTTTGAACAAAGCAGATGTGAACAGTGACATTTGCTTCCTCATTACTGTATTATTTGCGGTGGGATAAACCTAATTCTATTGTGTATTTTGTTTTTGCTTGGTGGTTGTGCTTGCGCTTGCTGGCTGAGGCTGATTTAAGACCCCCAAAGATCCTGCTGTTAAATCATTAAGAAACTTTTCTTGACTCCCTCTTTGGTAATGGATCTGACAGGTTGTAGACTATTCTTGGTGGTTTTTTTGGTGGGGTTGTGTGTGTGGTGTTCGTGGTTGGTGTTTTGTTTTGTGTTTTGTTTTGTTTTAAGCTGCTTGCAAGTACGGTTAAAAAGCCTAACTTCCAAGTTTGTTGCTGGTGGCTTTGCAAAGCTAGTTTTAGGGAAGCTTTAAGATTGCAGTGCTGCCAAAAGCAGCTGTCCCTTCTGGCTGCTCTTGCGATTTCCCTGTGTTAGCTCAGTTGTTTGTGGGCTGTGTCATGAGCTGTATTGGAAAAATCATTTATAGTGAAAGTAACCTGGGTTGTCCATACATTTAATAATCTAATTCACTGTGTGGCTGCAGAAATACTTGTGCTGGCATAAAGCAAATCAGGAATGTGAGGAAACAAAGGGTGGGTGAGATGGGACTGGTTTTTTTGTTTTTTTTTTTTGAACTAGTGGTGCAAATTTGTTCTAGCTTAAAGTACTATGGAGCTACAGCATCTTTGTAATACTTGGATTTTCTAACACAGGAGTGAAATGGTTGAGAGCCAGGTATCTCCTTTTGCATATTTAGGGCAGGAAGCAAGGGAAAAGGAAGCTTCAGTAGCAGAAAGCACATGGCTAACAGCCCTGGTGTTTCAGCCGTAGACTATGCTTCTAGCATTTGTGGTCTTCTCTTAAAAATACTCGTGTGTCAGTGATGTTGTCTTGTGTCACATTCTTAATTCACACTTTTGGCTGACTCTGAGTCTCTTCTGAGACCAGTGCAGAGATAAACTTAGTGGGCTGATGTGAGAGGGACAACTAGGCTTTTGATTTACTGATTGATGATGTTGTATAGCAATGTAGAATGCTTAGCACCTCTTTTTCAATGCTCTTTACCACTTGTGCCCTTGACATGGGGCTTGACACTTAACATGGTGTAGCCACTGCAGACTGACAGTGAGCATGAGACTACATGAAGAGTCTCTGAGTGACTTTATTTGATATGGTGAAATAATATTTTGTAGCTGTGATGCTTTCCCAGGACTCTTTCTGTAAAAGTGTGAAGCATGTAGAAGCTTACTGCTAATAAAGGAGCTGTTTTCCTACATATTTCTCTTTCTACCACTGTTCTTCTCTAAATTTGCTTTAATAGATGTTAATCAAGTTGTAGATTTTTGCATATTGTGAGAGTATTTACATGGACAAAACTTTATTCAAACAACAGCCTTGTAGTCTTTTCACTTCTATTCCTAACTGTGACCGCTGTTTGGAAAAGGGAGTTGTATTTGTCAACCTTTTATCCTGTAAAATTGAATGTAAACAAAAGCTGCAAATAGTTTAAGGTTTTCTACTCGATATTTAAAGTTTTTCATTAGAAACTCTTTTCTTTTAAGATGTTATATCCATATTCTCCTTAAAATATATATATAAAAAAAAAAAATGAGGGAGAAGGGTAGCTGCCAGGGTTGGAGATGGTGTATTCAATGGCTGTTTAGAAAATGAAAAAAAATTGGGTACTTCTCACCTTTGCCGGTTGCTAGAAAAGACTCCTAAAACTGTGCAGAAGTGACTGCCAAAGTTTGAGCTGTAGTAATTTAAGATCCCATCTTCTGCCTAGAGGTTTTAAATGTGAAGTAACTGTTTTGTTCTATATCTTCAGGATCTAAAGACTTGTCTAAATTTAGAAGCTTGGATTTCAGCTAACACCAACAGATTGTTTTTAGAAGTCAGAAGTAGAGATGATTTAAATATTGGCTTAAAATCTCGAACTGAACTTCAACCGTTTAGCTGAAGATTGTATAACTTTTTCTGTATTAGACTTCTGAATGCCTTAATTAATCTTTACTAGCTAATACCGTCTCGCCTTTTGTCTAGACAAGATCTGAAATGGTCCGATACACTACTGTGCTCCTTCAGAGACTCATGCTTGCTGATGATGAGAAGTAAAAACTTAAACTTATTAAAGCATATATTTTGTAGAGATTGGAAATATCTTGGTCACTACTAGTGAATGGTAAGTGGACTTTTTGAAAGCAGTGTTTATGAACACAAGTACTACATTTCTTTTTAGATGAAGGAAACTGAAAATGTCTGTGAACAAGTGTGAAAGTATAATTTAGGAGCAGTGGATGTCTTACAACTTTGGCTTTAGTGAATAAATTGTTGAGATGAAGAATATCTGAGAGATCCATCCTGTCTAAATTGAACTGGGACAAAATTCTGAGTTGCTTGAGTGGAATTGGAAAGTTTGCTTAATGTTAAGTCAGTGTACAAATGTACACATAGTCTTAAGGCTTTGAGTAACTATAAGCTGAGGCCAGCGAAAAGTTTGTACTTTTGAGACTGATTTCGTTACTACAATTGTGCTTTGCTTCTGTATACCTGTAAAAGGGCTTAATTTTGAAGATGATGTTGGTTATTTAGGTGGACAAGTACATGCATGCATTTTTAAACCTGAAGGTATAACAGAGTAATGCTTGTATAAATGTTGCAGACAAACCTAAAGAGAAAGCTCTCATTGTCCTAAGTCCATATCTCAAATTTTCAAATTTTCTTTTTTTCTTCAACAAAAATAGCTCTGGTTAAGCACAAAGCTGTATGCTAGAGTTCAGACTGATCTAACAGTTTGCTGCTGTCCTTTTTGCCCCCTCCTCCTGGCTGCATGTTCTTCTTGCCCACATAATCCAGCTCTAGCACTTGTCTGGCCCTTCATTAAGCCAGTTTGATAACCTAGCCATATGAAAGTGATTTCTGGGTATCAAGAGCCTGCTCACTGAAGGACCCAGAGGATTGTGCAGTTGTGGTGGAGGTGACGATTGTGCGTTACACAGCCCTGTAAGCAAGGCTGAAGGAGGAGTAGTCATGAATGGAAAGCGAGTAGGACTTGCCCCATGGCAGTGGCCAGCTCTTGAGCTGCTGTGGTCTTAACATGTGGCTTCACAGAGTCCAAGAGTAAATTTGCCATTTCTTGCGTGTTGTCTTTTCATGATAAACAGATTAATGTTTGAACCCATTTAAGCAAAAGGTATTACCTGCCCTTTAGTAAAAGTCCATGTCTTTGACAACCTCTTTTTCTGTTCTATAGGGAACAGTTTTGCTGAGAGCACAAATAGAGAGTTTTGAAATAATTTCTTCATTGGCACCAACTGACAGTTTGAGGTAAGTTTAACTTAATTCTTTTTTAAATGTTCTGATCGAACCCAACCGCTTAAAATGAGAATTCACTTTTGTTTTCCTGAAATTTATTCTTGCAATAAGAAACTACAATATAGAAAACTTCTTGAAATTACTGTACCTCTTATAATGGTCAGCTGTTGTGCAGTGTACACCTACTTGTGCATAGAATGTAAATGTTATTGTTGAATATAGGGGAAAATACATTTCTTTTAAAGCTGGATTGTATTATGAACTTATTTTGCATCTGAAGTTTGGTCTGAAAATTACTTGTAATATCAAAAAGTGTGTTGTGTTTTGTGTGTTGTTTGTTGTGTTTTTTTTTTCTCTCCTGTCTCTCATAAGCTTCATGTCTTCCAACTGTTTAAAAGCTCGAAATTTATGTTGCCTGTGAGTAGATGAGCAGAAGAGATTGTAAGCCGTTTTCTGTGCGTTTAATTGAACACAATGCATTAGAAACCAGCTTCTGAGTATAGGTTATGTAAATCTGCTTTTTAGTGGGAGAAGACAGTATAAAGCAGGATTCGACATACTGTTTTTCTCCAAGGTAAATAATTTTTTCTTAGTTAAATGAAAAGCTAGCATTTTTTTTGCTAGTTTAGTCTCAGATGAGATAACCTCTCTATGGGACCTTGTAAACTCTTGTGCTGCTGTGATGGGGAAAGTCAGAAGGGGCAGGCAGGGCCAGCTGATAGGGGAAAAGTTTGTCTGCTTTTTTTTTTTAGTTTGGCTTCTCTTATAGGTCTAAAACTTCTGAAATTATTATCTTTAAATTAAGCTCTAATGCTGTTTGTCTTTATTGTCTATATTGAAATATCACCCAGGTAACAAAGTTTATAGAAAGTGCCTTGTGACAGAAAGGGCTTGTGTTGAACTTGCATTTTCAATACGGTAATTTTGTGCTTTCGTGGTTGTTTGCAATACAAGAGCTAAATATTGAGTGGTTTACATTTTTAACTATTGTTGAACAATAACGATTATAGGTATCGAGCGTACAAAGGCCTGAAAATGTGTAGTTACTTGCTGACAGTTTATATTCAGGTTGTCTAATGTGACCCTTTTTTTCCTTTTTTTTTTTTTTTTTTAAAGCCGGGCAATTTCAAAAGAAAAATGGTAATGGGTCAAAGTGTTTATTAATTAAATTGGGCATTTTTAGCCACTGATCTGAAAAGAAAAGGAAAAGGTGTGTATTTTTTTTATGCTTAGCACTAATTAAATGTTGAAAATTCTTGTACACATGTATTTACTTTTAGGACTTGTTGCTTTATAATTGATTTTCGTTTTCATAGCTTAATTTCAGCTGAAAAATACTGAATTCTGTTTCAAGCCATTTTATTTAACTAGCTGTTAAAATCCTCAAGTTGGCCATGCGTTTTACATGTAGTTTACAAAGCAAAGTTAACCTAAAAAGATGCAGGGTGAGTATATTGACTGTTGGAAAATCGGATCAGAGTGATTAGCTTTAGTACATATGGTTAAGAGAAGTAATAGCCCAGGCTCAAACCAGCAACCGCTGAACAGTATACTTCAGGCCTTTTACTTTGGTTATGTAAAATGTACATTGTAGAGGACTGTAAAGTCCTTCCAGAGAAGGATTGGTGCACTGGAGATGCAAAGAACTGATAAACTACACAAAGAGCAAGGTTTCTGTTTAAAATATATATAATTGTCCAGATTGAGGTTATTTCTTGCCTTAATTTGCAGAAGTGCTTTTTGTTTGCATCTCCTCCCTCCTTCTGCAGGATCAGTTTGCAATTAAAACTGGAAAACCTTTTACTGTTACACTTTATCTTCTGAAACTGCATGCGCTGTAGCTATATGTTAAATTCTTTAAAATGCGGTTGAGCTTTTAATTTAGTAATAAATGTCTCTTTATGGTCTTCAAAGTTTTCTTGTTTAAGAAAAATGCTACACCTCTTTCTAACATTCTCTTTTTAGCATATTAAAATTTTGTTCATTTATATGATGTACATGGACTCTAAAAATTTAATCACTTCCTTTCTTTTTTTTTTTTCCCCCTCCACTCGCTGCTTTTCCTTTCGGGAAGGAGTATATCTACTGGGAAGAATGGGTCGATCTAACTCTAGATCACATTCTTCAAGATCAAAGTCCAGATCTCAGTCCAGCTCTAGGTCAAGATCAAGATCACATTCTAGAAAAAAGAGATACAGGTAAATTGGCGTCTTGTTGCATGCAAAGTCAGTTTAGTATATTAGCTTTTGTCCAGAAATAAATATTCACTTGCCTGATGCTGTGGCAAAAGCCAACCTGGGATCTTAATTCATTTTAGGCAGTAGGTAAATTCTGCTTTGAATGTAATTTCTGATTGTTTAATACTTAGCTGGTTTTTGGCCGTATCTCAAGATAATTTCAGAATGCTAATGGTTCTTTGTGATTTGTGGCTTGTTTGATTCTCCCCTCCCCCATCACATGATGTTTTTTTGTCCAGTCTCTTTCCCTATGATTTGTACTATATTTCTCATGAATCTTTTCAGATCTGGAGTAATTTAAGGTTTCAGCAGATCAGCTTTTCTGTATCTTGTCTTCTCAGTTACCTCCAGCCTTTTCCTCATCTTTCTACCTAGTGGACATTACCATCTCTTGTAAAAGAAGTGGCTGAGTTGAATGTTTACTGCGTTATCAGCTGCTGTCCACAGGCTGGCATTTTGAACTGGGGGTCATGTAACTTCATGTTCCAGGCTGTGAACTGTGGTGGCTGAGGAACTGAATGTCATGCTCCAAAGTTGTGATAATCTGAATAAAATGACAGGACAGGCCACCGAGGCTGGTAATGTCTTAATCATATGATGCTGGTCTTTAGGATTATAGACATGTTTATCACAATCCTTTGGGATGGAAATATGAAATAGATTGTAGAAGTTACTTTCAGATTGTTAGTCTGCTTTCTTTACCATTCTGGCTGCATTTGAGAAATCTAGCATTTAGTGTCTGTCTCTTTTTTTTAATTCTCCAATTGTCAAATGTTAATGTTTGCTTTTTAATTTTAGTTCTAGGTCTCGGTCAAGGACGTATTCACGATCTCGCAGCAGGGATCGTGTTTATTCTAGAGATTATCGCAGAGATTACAGAAATAATAGAGGAATGAGACGTCCCTATGGTTACAGAGGAAGAGGTAGAGGGTATTATCAAGGAGGAGGTGGTAGATATCATCGTGGAGGTTATAGGCCTGTTTGGAACCGAAGACACTCCCGAAGCCCTAGGCGTGGCCGTTCACGTTCCAGAAGTCCAAAACGAAGGTCTGTGTCTTCCCAGAGGTCCCGGAGCAGATCTCGTCGATCTTACAGATCTTCCAGGTCCCCAAGGTCCTCTTCATCTCGTTCTTCATCCCCATACAGCAAATCACCTGTCTCTTCCAAAAGACGCGCGTCTCTGGAAAAGCAGGCAAAGAAAACTGAAGGGGCTCCTTTACAAGATAGCCCCTTGAAAAATAAATCACAAGATGAACAGAAAGATACATTTGAACATGACCCATCAGAGTCACTTGACGATTTTAACAAATCATCAGCAGCTTCTGGCGACATTTGGCCTGGCCTTTCAGCGTATGATAACAGTCCAAGGTCACCCCATAGTCCTTCTATTGCCACCCCACCTAGTCAGAGTTCATCTTGCTCAGATGCCCCTTTGCTTAGCACAGCCCACTCAGCAAAGGACACACCTCAACATTCCCATTCCATTCAGCATAGTCCTGAGAGGTCTGGCTCTGGTTCTCTTGGAAATGGTTCTAGCCGTTATAGTCCTTCTCAGAATAGTCCATTGCATCACATCCCTTCAAGGAGAAGCCCTGCAAAGACAGTCCCATCGCAGAGCGCTCCCCGTGAGGAGGCTCGAGTGCGGTCATTTTATCCTGAAGGTGGCGAACAGGAAACTGCAAAAGGTGGAAAGTTTATGAAAAGGTAAGAATTAAATGACAAGGCTGATTTCATCTCTGAAAATGGTGTATATTACAGAGTTCTGACAAGGTTGTCACTGTGCCTTGGAAAATGCATTATGAAATACTACAGAATAAACATTACTAATTTTAGTCTGATTGGAATTGAGCTTGAAACATACCTTTCCCTCCTAAAATGCTTCAAGTTCTTAGCTGTTGGCTAATGGGATAGGGACATGTATCCCTGGGGAAAAATTAGCGTGTGCTTCCTTTACGATGCACCCCATTTACCATTAAGAAAAATCTATTGGAATAGTGCATCAGACTCGCTTGTCTGATAGTGAATTATGTTCAAGTATTTTAAAATTTTAATACTTCACGTAGTTTGAAATACAAACCTTCCAGAAGTCTAAAAAATGCAGATGTGGTACAATGATTTCTTTGTTAACTTAAACAGCATCTATCGCTAATTGTGTGTTGCAGTATGACAACTTTTATTGTCTTGGCTTGCTTTACGTACAAAAGAGGTTAAGTCTTGGTATTCTTGGAACGTAATTCTGTTGACATAAAGGACAATATATTTCAATGTGTATTTTTTGATTAACATAACTTTCTTAAATTTGCTGTCTAATACAGTATTATTTTTATATTGTAAAAATATTGCTGACATTAGACTGTTAGTTTCTAATGTGACTTGTACTTCAGTGGATTTCTTATTAATTATAGAGCAAAGCAGTGACTATGCTATAAAGGCTTGATGTAAGCTTTTAAATGTATTTGTCCAGTCAGTGATTTATTATGTAAAAATACACTACTTAGAAGATCAAAAATATTACTTCCCCTGGGTTAGATGTATTGGAGTTGATGAACATAATAGGACCTATGTGAAAATAGTGTATAGATAAGGCAGTGGCTGATGTAATTAATCGGTAAGTGTGTTCTGCATTTAGGAGAGCTGCCTCCTAAAGGTTCCCTACTTGTACCCAGTATAGTGAATGCATTACACCCGTGTCACATTTTGGAATTGTCTTAGAAATGTGCAGGATATTGAAAATCATTCCTTTTTTTTATGGTACTCCTTTACCTTTTTCACTAAAAGAAGTACAAAAGTGAATTACAGTCAGAATTGCCAACATTCATGTGAATTTGTTGGAACAAAAAGCTGGTGTAAGAGAACGTGAAACTGGTTACTTATTAAGACAGAACAAGAAAACAAACCACTAGCTTTTTTTATAAGCTCAAGCAGAGAATTTCTAGGTGTTCCTCAGGAAAGACATTACAATCTTCAGGTGCCTCGAGTAGTTCATGAATGACTGTGGGTACGTTGTTAATGGTGTGTGAAGCATTGCATGCTGAAGTTGAATTGATCAGAGGAATGTGTTTCTTCTTTGTGTGGGATTGACACAAGAGGAATGCAAGTGAACTGGAATGAATGCAATCCAGAGTTACCAGTCTCTTCTTTGCTATCCACAGGTACACAGATGAAGAGTCTAGAGTATACCTGCTTGATAGGGGTAATACCAGGGAGAAGGAGGCCCAGAAGGAGAGAGGATCAGAAAAAGGGAGGACAGAGGGAGAAAGGGAATGGGAGGAACAGGAAACTTTAGACTTTTTCGTTGATAAAGAGACTGGGAAAGAAAAGTTTAATGACTCTGAAGGGGAGGACACAGAGGAGACAGAGGATTACAGACAGTTCAGAAAGTCTGTCCTGGCAGATCAGGGTAAAAATTTTCCTACTGCATCTCACCGGAATGCTGAGGAGGAAGGAACCAAATACAAATCTAAAATATCAATCAAGGGCAATAGAGAGAGCGATGGATTTAGAGATGAGAAAAGTTTTAAGCTTAAAGAGACTGGCTATGTAGTGGAAAGGCCTAGTGCAACAAAAGATAAGCACAAGGAAGAAGACAAGAGTTCTGAGAGACTAATGATGAAGAAAGAAACTCAGTCACCTGAGCAGGTAAAGTCTGAAAAGCTCAAAGAACTCTTTGATTACAGTCCCCCTCTACACAAGAATCTGGATGCGAGAGAAAAATCCACCTTCAGAGAGGAGAGCCCACTTAGGATCAAAATGATAGCCAGTGACTCCCATCGTCCTGAAGTTAAACTCAAAATGGCACCAGTACCTCTTGATGATTCCAATAGGTAAATTATTCCACTTTACAGTGTGGTTCTCCACCTGCCTGCAGTTTCATTCATCTTTGTTTAAACTAGTGGTTTCTTTCTGTGTGTCTCTTTTGTTGTTGATGCATTTTAGACCTGCTTCCTTGACTAAAGACAGGCTGCTTGCTAGCACACTTGTCCATTCCGTCAAGAAGGAGCAAGAGTTCCGATCCATCTTTGACCACATTAAGTTGCCACAGGCCAGCAAAAGCACGTCAGAGTCATTTATTCAGCACATTGTGTCGTTGGTTCATCATGTCAAAGGTATGTATTCAGTTTATCGTACCGAATACACATCTGGCAACTTCATTTAAGCCTGTTTGCTATCTCAAGTACAGGAAGATTTCGGCTCTCCTGTAATGTTGATTTAGTCAGACTTTCTTTTGAAGTACACGTAGAAATAATTAGAAAAATAATGTTCACAGAACCTAGTATAAAGCCCCCCCCAAGCATAATTGCAGTTATATTATGTTTCTGGATAAACTTTTGAACTTAAGTAGCGTGTAAAGTTTGAATTTTTGTAGTTTAAATATACTACATTGTTCAATCTTAGGGTTTTTTTACTGGCTTTAACATACAACTCGTATATAAAGTGGTGCAGTGTGGATTGACAAGAGTCTTTTGCACTGTAAATACAATGGCATTCATTCTGGAGCACCCTAGAGCTCATTTTCAGATTCTTTCTGGCAGAGAAATTTATCTCAAATTAAGAAAAATTTATAGTAAAATACATTGGGATACTTCCATTTTATTCTTATTTGATAGTATTATAGTGCTGGAGACAGGAATTTGACTTACAGAAACTTGGCAGTGGCTAAATAAACCTCCATTAAAGGAATTATATACTAATGATTTAATGATGTAACAGTAGAGGCTGTTGCTTACTATAAAACCCCAACACTCCCCCCAGCCCAAATCAACCAACAATAACAACAGAACCTCCAAAAAAACCCAAACCACCAAAAAACAAACCCGCACTCTCAGTGTAGATGTATTTCATTCAGGTAACTTATCCTGTCAAAATTTTCTGATGGAAGAGATAGATAATTCTCTAAAATCCAATGAGGGTATTCGGAGAATTCTTTAAATGTTTTTGTTGGTTTTTTTGTTGTTGGTTGGTTGGTTTGGGTTTTTTTTTTTTTATAGCATTTACTTTCTTTCACTGGGCTCTTGTCTTGTTCTTGTATTTAATGTACTGAGATTATACGGAAGAATTACCGGTGAAAATAACTTTGCCATATCTGTCATACAGAGGGGGAGTGTGGAAATTAGGTGACCAGTTTCAGTGTATCTCTCTGTAAGCATTGTTTTTTAAGATGCTTTAGTTTTTAAAACTGCAAAGATTTGTATGCTAGAAGTACATGCTATGGTTCTGTTAGAAGTCTCATTTTGTTGGCAAAATTCACATTACTGAGGCCAAATGATTTCCTGCATTTTGAATCATTTACGAAGAAGAAAGTAATAGTCAACAATAATAGGTTATGATAATGTATTAGATTTAAAAAAAAAAAAATATATTGGGACACCTGTTTAGAGTGTAATGATCTGTAGTGAAAGTATCTATTTTATGATACGTACAAATTTAAAGCTCAGTCCAGTGAGAGCTTCTGTAAGTTTCTGCTTATATGGTACATATGTAGGCTGTAGGTGAAATAACATTCCTGAAACTCACATGCTGATCACGGAATAGACTGTTCTGTAAATTTTGTGTGTTAAACAAATACCTGCCTGGTAAATGTAACAGCCTGTCTGGTCAAGTTATTGGAATATGTACAGTTGTGGTTGTATTTGAAAGCAGAACCTCTCTTTAAGTCTCAAATTTTCTGTGGACAGATTTTTAGTAACTATTTTGACAAATGGAAATTATGTTCATTATTGGTGTGATGCAACCAGTCTGAACAGCTCTTTATTAATGTAGAGCTGAAAATGCCCAGTGATGTTTTCTTTTTCATTGTAACTAGGTCCTGGAATGTGTTTTGAAATGGCAAAATCCATGTTACAAAAGTAAAATAGCTGTTGAAAGATACAGATGCCAAACAGGCAAAGTTGAACCTTCTGTCTTCCTGGCAAAAATGGCATAAAAACAGAGTTGCTAGCTCAAATTCCTGTGTTTGATGGAATTATGATTGAGGCACTACCCTTGTAGTGGCCGTTTCAAGTTTTAATGGTTGGTTATGAGACAAATACTGGATTCCGGGCGGTAAGTTGATACAGATGTATGTTGACCTGTTAAGCAGATAGCTTGCTTCATATGTAACATTTCATAGCTCATGACTTTATGTATTTTTATATTGCATTTAAACACATTTGTTGAGCTGGTTTAAAAACTTGAGTTTTGTTGTTGCTAATTTAACTGTCTCTGAAGGGAAGAGAAAATTTGTCAGAAGTTGTCAAGTTTGCCAAGATGCCAGATGATTAAATGAGTCTATTTACATATAGGTGTTTTAATTGTCTTGGATCGTTTATCATCACAACTTCAAGAAACTGTATTCTTCTAAAAATGACTTGTTAGGTCATTCGTGTAGTTATTGAAGCATACATTACTTAAGTGTTTTCACTGAATTAACTCTTACTTTAAATTAAAGATGCAATGAATCAAGTATTTATGACTCAAAGTAACTTCATTTTCTCTTATGGGCAAAGTATAAAATAACTGTTAAGCTTCTTTCTCTTTCATTAGAGGAAAATGTCATTGAAAATGAGCAAGTGCAATCAGTAAATGATGGTTGAATTGGATGTAATACAGTCATGGCATAGTTATAAGTAGACTCGGAGTGATGCTGTGCACTGTTACTTTGTTTGGGTTATAGAATGTGTAAAAATAGGAAGAACACTACATTGGCTTATCCTGATAGATTTATTGAACAAAATGTGTTATTTGCCTGCTACTTGCCTTTCTGTCAGGAGTAAAAAAAAACCTGTCAGTTGAATTAAACTAATGAAACAGTGTTTTTTCTATTGTAACCAACAGAGCAATACTTCAAGTCAGCTGGAATGACCCTAAATGAGAGGTTCACTGCATATCAAAAAGCTACTGAAGAACACTGCACCCGGCAAAAGAGCCCAGAAATACATAGGTATATGTTAACTGCATACGTATATGCTTTGTGTTTCAGATAATATTTCTTCTGAGAACACAAAATATGTTTTTTACTAATCTGTATGGAGTAATCTGTCCATTTCTGTGTAACTGCAAAATGCCAAGAAAACCTCACCAAAACCCCCCTATGTAAAAGAGGTCTCACCTGAGCCAAGTCTGGATTCACCTGTGGTTTTGTAGCAAATGTCTTCTCTATCTCTGATCTTATTTGGGATATATTTACTTTTCCTCACATGCAGTGCTCAAATATTGAGGGGCGTATGTCTTGAAGATGAAAAGAAGCCCTGTACATGCATCTTTATTCTTCAGTGTGAAATGTTCCATCTCATACTACTTTAGTGTTTGTGTGTGTTAATTTACAGCAGATTTTTGAAAAATCTGAGAGCCTGAAAGGTAAGAAGGTAGGCACGCAGGTGTAGTTTCTCATCATGTGCAACAGTTTTATGATGCAGTGTACTATATTTGTGTTGCATGTGAGGATATATTATCTCAATATTCAGTACGCAACTTTACAAGTTTTCATAGCTGTTTTTTGATTTAAAGCAAACATCTCAGTGTGGGTAATTTCTAGGGGGATGGTGGATTTTCAACTGGCTACATATATTGATCTTAGGAAATATATTTTGTATTTGATGCTGTACTTAAAGTGTGAAATTCAAGTTGCCTATTTTCTGTATTTGTGCTTTTTTGCATATTTCACACAGAACAGAACCAAGGCTTTTTAATTTTTAGTCCACTTCTGTATTTTCATGTTGGGGCTTTATATGCAAAAAGTTTGTTCTGCACAAATGCCTTGTTTCTCAGTTTTCTGTTGAAAAGAAATGTCTGAAGCCGTTAACAATCACATACACATATGGCAAGACGCTGCTTTTATTTTACACTTAGGAGGATTGACATCTCTCCAAGTACCCTGAGGAAGCATACCCGTTTAGCAGGTGAAGAGAGAGTCTTTAAAGAAGAAAGTCAAAAAGTAGGTTCTAAGTAAACATCCTATCAGTATTTCCAAAGTGAATGTGTTTCCCTTTAAATCTGAAACTTTGTGTAAAAAAAAAAAAAAAAAGACGATTTTTTTTTTTTTTGTATCTAGAGTACTTGCATTTGGAACAATTTATTCCCCCCTTCCCACTTTGAGTAAAACAAGTTACCAGGAAGACAGTTTACATAGCATGATTTTGCTGCATTGATAAGGTGACATTTAAGGTCAAGTTTTCTCCCACCCTTCCTTTCTTCTTGGACATACCTTGACCAATTTTGTGTCCCTAAGCTGCCCAAGGACAAAGAACAGAAGGGGAGCAGGGGGGGGAAGTAGTCAGTGAGTAGTGTGGTTGAAATGTAGAAGTGCTCATACTTCATTAAAAACACTTCACCAGAAGAAATGAATGCTTAAACATCCTCTAAAACTGTGTGTTATGGTCTGTCTGCATCTAAAAATAGATATCCCATTGGCTTGATGGGAATGCTTGTTTGAAACTGAAATTCTTAGCTCTTCTTTTTTAGATCTAGCCATTGCATGTAAAGGGTGTTCACTTAAAAATTTGTGTGCTGAAGAGTTTGTTGAAAATTAGGTAAATTCTATCTCACGTTTTTGAAAATTGATGCACAACTTGCCTTTTCATTCAGATTTTCTTCAGGATGTTTTATTTGAAAGTTTTGTTCCAAAATACATATTTGTTTACAGGGAGATAAAAAATTAAGGTGTGATTCTGCTGATCTTCGGCATGACATTGACCGACGTAGAAAAGAGCGAAGTAAAGAGCGAGGAGACTCAAAGGGTTCCAGGGAATCCAGTGGGTCAAGAAAGCAGGAGAAAACTCCAAAAGATTACAAGGATTACAAATCTTACAAAGATGACAGGTAAATGTTTGAAGTCCCTATATAGGTTTTTAGCTTCTAATTAGTCTTTTGTAATTGTAAGCTTAATTGCTTTCAATTTTCACTGTATAATGGAACATTTAAATTTAAACAATTAAAATTATTTGTTTTACAGCAAATATGTATTATCTGTCTTTTACACGGCTTATGGTGGATGAGGACAAAAACTTTGGAATAGCAAGCTAACACTGAAAAAAAAAATGACAAATTAATCTGTCCTATTATCCAGGCTACATCAGGAGGTTGGACTTCAATGCAATACATTTCTATAAACAGTTTGTGTAAGAACTTTGGCTCGTTATGCTTGATTCCGCACTTTTTCAACTCATAACACCCAGAGTATGAGAATCTTACTGATACTTAGGTTTTAACATGGGCGAGAAGGGGAATTTTTTTTTCTTTTTTGTCTAAAGCCAGTGGGCTGTTCTTAAGAAAAAAATGTTAGCATATCTCAGTGGATACTGTGTAGCAGTGGTAAGAGTTACTTCAGGTATGACATTCCTTTGAATAGAATATTAAAATCTTGTAATTTGGGTCTGTAAGGATATTTTTTTCCCTGCTTTGTACTGGATATAAAATGATTTTTTTACTTATGCTTCCTGTTTCCCATTTATTTTCTGACTCTGGTATCCACGTTACCTTCCACTGGCTAGTTCCATACAGCCATCTGCGTAGGGAAGCCCACACCATACCTTCTCAACAGTGTGCAAACTGACCTCTTTAAAGTTACTGTAAATTTTGCCTTGAAGGTTTTCTTCCCTTCAATTTCTGGGTTGTTTTTTTCCTGCCTCATAAGAAAGGCAGATCTTAAAAGTAACAGAATATCTTGATGGCACCAAAACCTAGAAAAACTGTATTTGCAGTTTGCAGACTGCTGCTTTCCAACTCACTAGCAATAATATACATTTGCTGCATTTAAATGTGCAAGAGGAGGCTGGAAAGTGGAACTATACTTCACCTTAACATCTGAAATACCTAACATATAAGTGACTTTTTATAACCAGAAGGGGGATAGTTTTTCATAAAATACAAGACCCCTCTTAGTATAGCATGTTACAGACTATCTAGTACTTTTAAAATAGCACACAGTGTATCTTTTTATTTTGCAGTAAACAAAAAAGAGACCAAGACCGTGCTCGGTCCTCCCCATCTTCCTCCCCATCTTCTTCTTCATCCAGTTCTCGTGAAGAAAAGGATTGCAAGAAAGAAAGAGATGAAGAGTTCAAAACCCACCATGAACAGAAAGAATACTCTGGTTTTGCAGGAGTCAACAGGCCAAGAGGCACCTTTGTAAGTTGCTCTCTTACTCTTCCTCCAAATTATGAACACTTCACCAGTAGTAATACTGTAACAAATAAGATGAGGAAGTGTTACAGTGATTAGTGGTAGGCTAGACTTCTTTCATAGTTGTGATTCTTGAATTCTTTTATGTGATACACCAAACCTGAATTTATTTTTTTTCCCAGCGCTGCCCAGTAGCAGTTAATTGGTGTGTAAATATGTATTAGTGTCCCATAAGAGACCCTAGGGTAAGGGTGGGGAAAAATGGTGTCTTGCTTATTCCTTGCTCTTTTGTAATTATATTGTTTCTTAACAGGAACTGAAAATTTACCTTTCTGTAAAGATTAAATCTTGTCATCTTTTACCTCTTGATTCCCTGTAGCTTCTGTTTTTCCCTGTCCTTTTCAGTTTGATTTTTTTTTTGTCATCCTTTGTGTGTGATGCCTGCAGCTTGTAAATAGAGAATGGCATGTAATTAAAAATACACATCAACCTTGAAACAGCTGTATTGAGGAGAAGAGATGGTACACTTGTTATTTTTCAGTGTTTCTTTGGCCTGGACTAGCTACCGTGAGCATGAAAGCTCATTAATTTGGCTCTGGAATGTGTTTTAGCATTGTGATTTGGAAAGTGACACATTAACCATGATAATCTTCAGAAAAATCTTAAAAATTAAAAATTCCATGTTAATGTAATTACTGATATTTAATTAGGAAATGTAGAAGCATCAGGTAAGCCTAGGAATCAAAAAAGGAGGCCTTGAAAAGATAAGGAACACTTCGAAACGAACAAACAACAAAACCCAATGTAAAAAACCCAAGCCAAAATGCAAAGAAAAAGCAAGTTCCATGTTTGGATGGGGAAAAACTGTCAAATAGACTTAAATAAAGGGTAGGAGTAATTTCATACTTTCACAATAATTCCTTCACGTAGCTTGTAATTAAGACTAAATAATGCTAAAAGGCATTGTTTGGTATAAAGGTACACTGAATTATTTGTAGAGGTGTAAAACAAGTTTTGAACTACACACAAGGGTGTCTGAAATAGTAGACATATTGGAGCGTGTCCAGAGGAGGGCCACCGAAATCATCAGGGGAATGAAGCATCTCTCTATGAAGACAGCCTGAGGGAATTGGGGTTGTTCAGCCTGCAGAAGAGTAGGATCTGGGGGGACCTTATAGTGACCTTCCAGTACCTGAAGGGGGCCTACAGGAAGGCAGGGAAAGGTCTATTCAAAAGGGTTTGTAATGATAGGACAAGGAGCAATGGTTTTACGCTAAGCTCTTTAATGTGAGGGTGACAGATCACTGGAATGGGCTGCCCAGAGAGGTGGTGGAGGCCCCATCCCTGAAGTCATTCAGGGTCAGGTTTGATGGGGCTCTGAGCAACATGCCCTAGGTGGAGATGTCCCTATTTGTGTAGGGAGGTTGGACCAGGTGACCTCTAGAGGTCCCTTCCGGCCTAAAACATTCTATGATAAATGCATGAGAGGTGTGCAACATGAGTTAAGGTTTGAATCTTCTACCTAAAAAAACTGGAGCTACTTAGAAGAAAATTCAAAGTTCAAAATTTCTAACACTAAAAATGCATTATTTTCTCCTTTCTTTTTATTTTCTTAAAATATAATTACAATAAGGAACATTTATGTGGCAAAAATGTATAAATCCTTGCATGGCGTAGGTGTCAAATATGACAGTATCAGCACAATTTCTAGCTGTATAAGCTGGTGGCACAGTGTTAAACAAAAGCAAACACACACCCCCCGCCTTCTCTCAGAGGGAACCAGATATCTTCACAGTTAGTGGAAACCTTACTGCTTTAGAAAGCCAGATTTTACATATTATGAGATGCTACTTCATACGAAATTTAAGTAGATGTGAATTGGTAATTTAATCGACTTCAGACTTAACTACTGGTGACTGCCAGTTCTGACTATGCAGTTAACTAGTTAATACTCGCTAACAACACACGTGGTCACACACAGGCTTATTGAACAAACTGTCTGGACAGGAGAATCTAAATAGGCCAACCTGTTGACTCAGATCTTGTCTTTAGGGATCCAGCTTGGATAGTACTGAAACATGCAGGGTGGGCAGTGTAGGAATGTCTTTTTAATTCAGGCTAATAGTGGCAGCATTCCAGTAAATACTGCTTTGCTATTGGAGTAAAAAAAAAAAAAAGTTTTGGTTGTGAATCCTCCCCAGAGCAAGAAACCTTGATATGCTAGGAGAGCATAGCTTGGTGGCTAGGGGAGACTTCACCAAGCTAAGCTGTTGATTGCATGTTAAATAGTCAGTGATTTTTTTTGCTAGAAAGACCCTGTTTAATGCTAGGCTGCTTGTACAGAAATGTCACAAATAGTTTTGAAGTAGGAACACAGAAATAAGGATAAGTAGAAACTTCTAATGATACTGTCATTAGTATCAAGCTCCTGGAGAATTATGTGTTGAACATTTTGTTTAAAAGTTTTCTCTTTCTATAGAAGATGTACTCTGTCTTTTTTGTCATGGTCTTTGCAGTAAGCAAGCCCCTAAAAATAACACGATAGTGGAGGTGGTGGAATGTTAATACAGTACTGAGGAGAGCTCTGGATATTTTTCTTAAAGGGAGTTTGATCAAAGCACCTAATATGCCACAAAATGATGATATCTCTTTTTTTTTTTTTTTTTTTTTAAATCCAGTTATAAGTTGGTCTGCATCCTATTTTCCCCCCACTGTGATACTGCTTGTTGTGCCCTAATTTTGTAAAGGTTTCAAAGTTATTGGTAAAAAAGCATGTAGTATTTCCTTTCCTCTCTTCTACAGTTTTTCTTCAGGTGATAGTCTGTCACTTTCCAAGTGGCCCTCAAACAATTTTTTTTGTTTGTTTGCCTACACTGTATTGGATAGGATTAGTCTTATGAGTCTTTTATGGATTGTTTTTCAGTCTGTTTGATTTCAGAGGTGTTTTAAAACCGTCCAGTGTAAATTCTGCATTCAAAGTGTGCAGCTTTGTGGAACTAAGTGAGAATAATACCCCTTTCAAGTTAGACCAAAGGGGGGAAAAAAAATTAATTATGCTTATGGAACATACTTTCAACAAATGAAATTAATTCCCAGTCACATTTTTGTAGAGTTACTCTGAACACCCAGTTCTGTGTTTTCAACTAGGCTGCTTATGGAGACTGTGTTCCGTAGTAAGTACAGGTTTTAGCGGTCTGTCTTCCCAACCTCACCTTTCTTCTCCCCTTGAATGGAGGGTATAAACTCTTGTTTAAAATCTTTTCTACAAGCTAAAAATTTACATGCTGAGGGAACTGTATATATTACTCCTTAGTGTATTCAGAGTTACTCCTTAGTGTATTCAGTGTATTTATTACTGTGAGAATTTTGTAACCAAAAAGTTTAAAATCCTATTAATTAAAGAGTATTTCAGACACTGTTTTACTTCAAGCATTCCTACTTTGTACAGTACACATTGTTGATTTTTCCGAGTAAAGAATTTACTCGAAATTTAATTTGGCCTAAAGAGCATTTCTGAATCTCAGTTGAAAATGTTTGAGTAACACGAAGTGGATATACTTACTTGAAAACTGCATTGTTCATGTGTATTCTAGAATAACTTTCTCGTAACTGATAGGACTGACTCCATAAATGACTTTTCTTTCCCCCCTGACAGTTTTCACCCTCTTCCAGTCTACTTTTTCTGATGTGTTTTTGTCTGAACAACTTCAGAAGTTTCTTGTGACTTTTTTTTTTCTTTTTCTTTTTTTTTTTTTTTTTTTTTCCCCAACACACTGGTTTACCAACAGTCAAAGGAAATTTCTTTTGGGTGTTTATGGGTGAATTTATGCCAAGAGCTGAAATGTGTTTCAATAAAGTTTAATAGAATCATTTCAAAATGAATGCTTGAATATATTACTTAAGGTAATATGTGAAATTGAAAATGATTTTACACTTGCAGATGTTGTAATTAAGCACAGAAGGAGTGTTTTTAGAAATAGAGAATTTGAACTCTTCTTTGTGGTTTTATGTAAATGGATTAAATGACATCTTGGTTAATCAGTTTCGAATTAGGGGCAGAGGAAGAGCCAGAGGAGTCTTTGCTGGAACAAATACTGGTCCCAGCAACTCAAATACTACTTTTCAGAAGAGACCGAAGGAAGAGGAATGGGATCCTGAATATACCCCAAAAAGCAAGAAATACTTCTTGGTGGGTGTGGAGAACTTGATATCTTATGCATGCTTTTGTTTCTTCAGACTTTCTACAAGCGTAGAAGTAGCATGCATGTGCAGACAGGGACTTCACTTACATAACCATGAGAACATCAGGGTGGTTGTAGTGCCTGGTTCTGCTTCTCTTGCATCCTTCCACATCAGGCTGGCCATAACTGAGGCCTGACAGGAATTCATCTCCAAACCTTTAATCAGCGAGTGGGGAAGAAGGCAGACTCAGGCTAAAAGTATTAAAACCAAATTTTAAACAAACAAAAAAAGACTTCTGCTGTGTTTCCCTGGATTTATGTCTGTATGGCATTCAAGCTTTGTCTTAGATTTGTCTGAAAGTCTGCAAAAGTGGAAGATCAGGAAAAGCTGATTTTTGTGGAGGCTTGTAGGCTGACTGTTATTAGCAGTTCTCCTGTTAGTTGAGTAGTGTGATAGGCATAAGAACACCACCTTTGTTTTGATCCCTTTTTTTCTATCTGGATTATGAAAGGAGGACTGTTGAGGTAACCACCCAGTGAGTAGCGTAGTGTACTGAATATGTAGCCTCTGTTCCAGTTGATTTCCTTAACAATGCAAACTTACATTATTACTTATTATTTCACTGTTGAAAAATGTTAAGTAGTGAAGATTGGGCCTTCTCCTATAGCATTATAGTTTGTCACAAATATGTTAACAGATAATTCAGGAAATAATGCAGTCACGATTTGGATGTTTGTATAAGGAGTTCTCCTCCATCTCCCCACACATATAAACTTTTCTGATCTATAAACATAGAAAGAGATGTGATAGTTTTCTGGTTAAGAAATTCTGTGATAGCTAGAACAAATAATTGTAGCTATTACATTTTTCTCATCTCACATTTTTAGTTTTAAAAAAAGCCACCCTTTAACAATTCTTATGATTGTTAATAAACTGCTTTATATAGGTGTAGTATGTGTTTAGTAGTTCAGATTTCTTTCCAAATCACAAGTAAAAAAAGCAGATGTTGAAGCAAGTGTACCTCACTCTTCTAAATATAAGCCTTTTTTATATTAGCTAATTGTCTCTAGTGTTGATGCAGTGCTTGGAATGGTTGTCAGAAGACTTGCCAAACTATGTCAGGCTATATTCAGTAGCAAGATAGCAAACTTTCAGCTTATTAACCACAGAAACTCAGTTGTTGTTTGTTAACATCAGATTTAAACAGTTTAAACTTCATTTGCTCTGTCTTGTGCACGTGAAGCAGGGTTTCTGAAAACTGCCTTCAAATACCTTTCTTTAATAAGTATAAAAACCTGTCTGCATTAAAGTAAAATATTATTTCAAAAAATCCTAGCACATTCCTAGAGCCTTTGCAGATTTCATTTTTCCTGAAAACTAGTGAGGAATTTTTTTCTTCTGCCTGAAGATAGTGATAACTGATTTGTTACTCAAACATTTGAGTAGACCCGCAGCTAATAAGGGCTCTTAAACCAATTTTATTGTTGTGGTTTTAGTTAAGCATCATGAATTTTAAAATAAACTTCTTAATGTATTCTATAAATTATCTTCCGAACTGTTACGAAGTTGTCTTAACTGTTTGTACGTGGTGGGGTTTTTTTTAATATGTATATAGTATAAATTTGATATCGAGTGCTAACATTTAAAGAGAACATTTAAGAGGTGTTCTAACCTTATTCTTTGTCTGGTATTATTGTAGCATGATGACAGAGATGATGGTGTGGATTATTGGGCCAAAAGAGGAAGAGGCCGTGGTACTTTCCAGCGTGGCAGAGGGCGTTTTAACTTCAAAAAGTCAGGTAGCAGTCCGAAGTGGACACATGACAAATATCAAGGGGATGGGATTGTGGAAGATGAAGAAGAAACGATTGAGAATAATGAAGAAAAGGACAGACGCAAAGAGGAGAAGGTAAACAGTTTAGTGAGTTGCAGATTAGACAGTTGATCTTGCAGGATCTCAACTAATAGCGTGAAAAGTTTCCAAGTTTGGTTATTAACAGTTTATAAAAAGGCTGTTGTTCTTTCTTTTCACAGGAGTAACCCAGGAAGAAGGTTGTAGCTGAAAGAGCAGCTGTTGCACCATCCACACAACATTTTTAATAATGTTTTTTTGTTGTTAAATGAATGTAAGCATTTTACTTAAATTTTACTGTTGGAAAGTAGTTTAGAAGGATTGTTTTTGTTTTAAGCCTTTAGAAAAAAATCTTGATATAGTAAACTATGTTAATGATCGTACAGGTAGAAAGTAAAATATTTGTAACAACTTTTAAGAAATTTTACTGTTTGTTATATGCAGCGTAATTCTGCTTTGTCCAAATATATGGTCAAGTACAACTCTAAAAGTTTTGATTCTCCCCTATGTCTGTGTTTTATTCTGAAGTAAACTTACAGCTCTGCACACCTGAAATCTTGGAGCAGCATTTTTTATAAACTTAGTACTACTTCTGTGTTGCCTTTTTATAAGAAGTGTATATAAGGGTAGTTACCGAGTCACAGTGTAAGTACAAACAGTTGTGCAGGACGCCGATTATACGTTAGTTCACGAGAATCACATTTGTGTAGTGTCAGTGATAAACCTGGCTTCTTATTTCACCCTGCTAGAGAGTGCAGCAAAAATTCTACCTTTGAGAGTGAAATAGTCACTCTTCTTTAGTAGCCTAAGAAATACTTTTTATATCTATATATATAAATGCTGAAGTGGATTTCAAGTGCGTTATTTCCCTTCTGGAATGTGAGTTTTAGAAACCTGTTTCTAAGTTACCTGCTGCTAAAAAACTTTCAGATATGAAAACTGGAGTCTTTGTAGTTAGTGCAGAACTATCTACAACTAGCTTAATTCCTGTAGCCATTGTCTAGAAGAGATCGCTCATGTATTGCGAATGCAGGGTGATTTGCTCTGTCATTAAAAGATGCTTCTCTTGTCAAGGGTAATTTACAGTTTTTAAGGTTTTATAAACATAAGAGTTTAAACTCACTGCAAGAGAAGTGTGGTGTCCATAAAATAGGAAGTACAAGTGGCATTTAGAGCGCCACAAGTGATTGTAGTTTCATCTTTCTGGTAAAAAGAGAATCTAGCCAAAAGAAAGAAAATCTAGGTAAGAAATCAATGGCAGTATCAATCTAGCATATTTTTTAGCTATTTTTGTTCCAGTTTGTTAAAACTGCCTCCTTTAATTTCTTTATGTGTACTTGCTTCTCCAGGTATGTAATCTGGCAAGAGTAAGTCCTTAAATCTTCTGGCACATTTAAGTGAAACAGGGGGGAAGGAGGTGTGACAGGGGAGAGGGGAGAAACAAAACAAAAAAGCCACCGCAAAAATCCGTGAAGAAGTGAAACAAGATCTATTCAATCCTGAATCGGTAAAGATGCTACAGATATACTAAGCATTTTCTACAGGGTGTGAATTCCATTAGAGTGCCCTGGATGTACTTTTCTTGAGTATTCTGCTTTATAGAATGTCTAAATCTTGAAACTGTAACTCAGTGGTAAAAGTTATCAAAAGATAGGAGAAATGAGTCTTACTTTCTTTGACACTGATTTCTAAATAGTTATGCTTCTAGTATGTTTGTAGCCGAAGTGCAGAAATTAATCTATAATTACTATTTTGGTTTTGTTTTGCTTTTTAAACAAAAACAACACTCAAACTTAGGTTAGTGGTACGTACACTTTCAACCTGCAGAATGCTGACAGTGACATATTTGAATTAACAGTTATTCTGATACAACAAAATTACTTAGTTTTTTCTTTTTTTTTCTCAGACTGCTATATAGATATAGTAAATCTTACTGTTATATGGAGTTAAAAGTGTAGTTGTTCTTAGTTTGCCCCTTGGAATGGCATACTGTCTTCCTTTTTTTTCCCCCTCTATTTTTTAAAAAAGCTTTGGTGGAGGTGTTTGTATTAAATAAATATATATAATGTATGTCCTCTTACTGCCTTTACTGTTAGGGAGTAGTTAACCATCTCCCCTATCCAAATTAAACACGAGTAGGCAGAAAAACATAATCCTGTTACTGATCCTGACTGTAGCTGGGGAGATTGTTTTGGATTGTGCTAGTTTACAAACATCTGTGTAGAAAGGGAAATAGGAATAATTCTTGCCCACCAGTAGTAGTTACTAAAAGGTCATTCCTGCCTTATGTTTTAGGAAGTTTAGGCAAACTAGACTGCTGTTGCAAGATTTTATGTACAGTACATCTTTTAATAGCTGTTTGAAATGTAAAACTGATTATTCCTTGGTCTTATTAGCAAAGCTCACACAGACTTCGTGTATATGAAATGAGAATAAGGCATGAAACAAACTTGGCAGCAGTGTTGAAAGTCTGCCCCAATGAAGTGAAATTTGGCATCAGTCTGACACTAACACATAGGACCAAGATGTACTTGAACTGTTGTAACCTTAGCTGATGTGTATCATCTAGGTTGAGTTGAAAGTGGATTGTTGTGGTCTGACTGTCATAAGGCAAGATAGTTCCTGCATGCTGAGGCAGATTGAAGTTTTCTGTTTGAGTTGGATGACCAAGGAAATCTGGTAGAGATTGCTTTGATAATGCCATTTGATCTAGAGACCTGTCTGTAGGTTAAATCATAAACATCCTTTTTTATTATCCTTAACTTACTGTAGTTTATTAAACATGATTTGTTAATTCCAGACTGTGGTGACAATCATAAATTCGTTTATTAAATATCCTGCTTGAATTAAAATAGTCTAGTCAAAGATGCAACTTGCAGTCTGTCAGAGATGGAGACAAAGTGGGAGTTGAGATTTTATTTTTTTAAATCCCAAACTAATACTTCAGCCCTTACTAGTCCTGCAGCATGAATAGTTAATTTTAAATGTTGTGAGAAGAAAAACCTGTTTTGAGTTTTTCATTTGAAGTAGTTGTATGACTGTTGGGAGTGGGAGCTCAGTGCAGCAGGGGGCAGCTGCCTAGGCTAAAGTTCTGTGTGAGTGGTGCTGTGAGGGTGCTTCAGAGGGAGAGCTGTCACCAAAGTTTGATTTACCCCCAGAGGTAAAGGCCTGCAGCATTAAGTCTCAAGCCACCTCTACTAAAACTGGCCACTCACAAAATCCTTCTGTTAAGGAGGTCCCGCAGGTCCCATCTCTACTGTTCAGAGTTGTACTAGCTGACTTGAAGCATTTCTGTTTCTGGTGCCTCCAGTTCCAAAGTGGCGGAGCAGTCAAACGAGATCACCTCAGTTTTGCTGTTGCTTTTGAGACCCTGCCTCTCCCTAGCTGTGTGGTAGAACTGCATGTTTCCCCTTCCTTCCTCCAAAGGTGCTGGAGAAGTACATCTTGATAAGGCAGGTACTGTAGTACAGTTTCAAAATACCCATTACAAAGTTCTGCCCTTCCTCTCCTCAAGCTAAAGCCTCTGAAACAGCTTTATGCCATTACTGCAGCTTGTGTCACCAGTACTGTTCCCTGTTGTGCTGGGTCTTACAGAATCAATCCACCCGACAAGTTACAGGTTACAGTAACTACAAGAAAAGGCAGTAACCAGTGTGATGCAACAACGTGCTGCAGCTACAGAAGAGTTAGTTTTAGGAACTGTTGCTAAGATGCACCTGTAAACATGACTCAAAGATGTCTAATAATTTCTTGAAAGCTTTAGTGAAATTATGGCACAATTAGGTCTTGGAAAAAATTCTTAGTTATGAGCAGGTAACGCTTAAAAAAAGAAAAACAAAAAATAACCCCAAAAAACAAACCACCAACCTTCTCTAAGTAGAAGCAGGGGTTTACTTTGTTAGACTGCTGCTTTTCCTGAAGTTTCAGCGTTTCAAGCAAAAATCTTGACAAGATAAGAGCAAGCACTGTATCCAAAGCCCGATTCCTTATTTTGGAGTGAGCTCAGTATGGTCAGAAACTGAAACTGTATGTACGGAAACCCTGCTGCCCTCTTGTTTTTTAGTGTCTCCTAGTGCCGCCTGCTGTTACACGTGCTGAGGCTATAGTTTCTCATGCACAGAGTAACTACTATCGTTCTGATGCGTGAAATTGCCTCGGTGCTGCACCCCTCCCGTCCCCGCAAGGCACAGCCCAGCAGCACCTACGGGAACCCGCAGAAAGACGGTGCGAGCCCTGGCGCGGCCGCCCAAGGCTGCGGTGCTGCCGCTGCTGGCGGGTACCGGGCAGGCCTCGCGGCGGCTTTCAAACGTAGCCCCTCCCGACACCCCCCGCGAAGGCGGCCCTCCCTCAGCCCCCTATTGGCTCTGCGCTCACCACTGGCTACTTCCTATTGGCGTGATTTCCATTCTGCCCCGCCCCTCCCCGAGGTGTGCTGACGGACTAGGCGGCCTAGTGAGTCTGGGGGCGGCTGCTGCGCCCGTCAGCCGCGGCCCTGGGCGGGTGGTCGGGGCGCTGTCTCTAGTTCTCCGCTGCCGGCTCCCGAGGAAGCGAGAGTGTACCGGCTGCTCCCGGCGGAGGCGGGAGTGCTGCGGAGAGCAGCCGCCACTTGGCGCGGCGTCTCCGCCAGAGAGGGGCGGCGACCGTTCTCTCCTGCCCTGCAGCAGGCGCAGCGGCCATGGCACTGGTGCTGGATCTCCTCCGGCGAATGCTGGAGTACTTCGGCTGGCCGCCCGACCAGGTGAGACCCCGAGGTGGCGGAGGGGGGGCGCGTGGCGCGGGGGTGAGAGGGGAGACGGGGGCTGGGGAAATGCCTGAGGTGCGGGAGCCCTTGAGAAGGGGGGGGCG
>JAAGNO010030805.1:5087-35779 GCA_033439905.1 Ceryle rudis
GACAGAACACATAGACAGAAAGACAGAAGAGTTGAGAAAGCTGTTGCGTTGGGGAGAGGAGAAAGGAAATGGGGCTGGGGGAGGAGAGAGAGAGAGACCTGGGCGGGGGATAGTGAGGCGGGGGGGTGCGGGGGCCTTGGGTCGGGGGGGGGCTCTGGCTGCCCTTGGTGGGGCAGCATGGCTCAGCACAGTGGGGTTACCTTGGTGGGGGTGTGGGGGAACTGTGCGGGGCCGTGGGAGGAGTGAGCCCCTCTGCAGCTGTCACGGGCCCCTGATGAATCACCATCCCGTCACTTGGCTGCCGTCCCCCCGGCGCGGGGAGGAGGGAGGGAGAGAGACCTGCCGAGGAAACAACAGTTGAGCCTTCAATTTAAAGACAATATGCCTTTCACGGGCACCGCACCCTCCTCTGCTCCTTCTGGGTTTAAAGGAGAGAATTTTCATCCACGTTGATATCCTTTCTGTAAATTAAGGCTTCATAGTAAAGCAGAGTAATAGAGGCTTCTGTTTGTTTCCCTGGTTTACAGGTGCAGTCCCAAACCATTTCAGATGTTGCTGTTTCCTCAAGCTCCAGGTAAGGATTTGATTGATATTTGCTTTTTTTCTGCAAGCCTTTAATTCTTTTTTTTTTTTTGAACTTCATGATAAGTAAACATTTACTCTCATTTTTCTGCATTAAGCAGATGAGTAAGCACTGCAGTGTCATTTTTACATGCGTGCTACCAAGACTGTGAACCACGAGCATGTACACTTTTCCACTAAATTGTTTGACTTTATATTAGATACTGGCTTTTCAAACTCATTGTGATATCATCCTTCTTTATATGTAGCTTGGTTTAGGTAATAAAACATAAAAGTAAGGATTTGTGTTTAGAAGGCATGATAAAAATCTCAGTTCAAATGTGAAAACTTTATAGCTGAAATGACACTTAGGCTTAAACATACCATTACTGTGGGCAGCATTTAAAAAATAATTTTAATAGTCTTTAAAAGAGCCTAACCATTTATTTTAAACTGAAAAATTACTGGTTCAAACACCTTGGACGTACAGTAACCTATGAAATTTCTACTGGGAGCAATTACTTAGATGGAGTATATCAAATAACATTTTCAAAAGTTCTAGGTATAAAGAAATGGAGAGAAGGGGCACTTCAGTCATAAGCTTCACCAGCATCATACAGGGGACATGTCATGGTGGGGATGGCTTTTGGTCTTTTTATATAAAGCTCTTAAAAATGCAAATACGAATATTCATCTGCTTGTGTGCTGTATAAACATTTTATTTTTGCTTTGAATCAGAATTGCTTTCCCTTTATTTTGACTAAATGACAGCTGCTGAGGCACAGCAGAGTGCTAAGACACTAACGCCTATATGGATTCGCTGTATGTTGGTCATATCCCTTTTCAATTGGGCACGCTTTATGTAATCCACAAAGCAAACAAGTGAACAGACATAATAATGTTTTAATGCTGCATTTGTTTCAACAGAAACAGGGGAACAATTAAGTAGTTTGCCAGAGTAAACACATACATCAGGAATATCTCATTCCCTGTCAGTAGTTGATAGGTTTCCACAATTGCTTCAAGTGTTTTATTTGGTTTGGAGGCCCATTATATTGCCACTAAGTGCTAAATCTTGAAAAAACAGAATGTTAATTTGCTGTTAAGAGAATACACGTCTTTGTAGATTAATAATTCCATCTTCGTATGTATCTTAAAAATACAAGGTGACATGAATGTTTAAGGTAGAGTACTTTGTATCTGAATTTTATTCTGTTAGAAGCTACGAAAATGGCTGGTCAGTCGTGTGTGGATAGAAAATGAGTTTAGCACTAGAAAAGATCAATTTGGGAGAAACTGGTAAATTTTTACTGTGTTCAGGATGTTGATTAATAGTAGGCTGTGCTTCATATAGGTGATTCCTCTGTAGCCCGTGTTGAACATGTCACTAAAACTAGTTGCATCTTATTTTCAGGTCTATGGAAATGCAGGATCTAGCCAGCCCACACAGCCGACTAAGTGGTAGTAGTGAATCCCCCAGTGGTCCAAAACTTGATAACTCCCACATAAATAATAATTCCATGACACCCAATGGCACAGAAGGTGAGGCACCACTTTTTTTTACTGTTTCATTGTTTTTTTTCACCTTGCTGCATTGGTGTTCCTGCAGTCACTAAACTGTATAGAGAAAATGTTTTACTATTTCAGGTGTTCCATGTTTATGTAATACGGTGCGTAGAGCTGATGTTCAATGTTTATCAGTAGTTACTATTATCAAGTTTCAGAAATAGCTTTTGTTCCAGGTTTATGTTCCTTTTGTGGAGTTTGAATGGGCTGAGCAGGTAGTGGAGCTTTAAAAAAAAAAAAAAATCCTGAAAGGGCAGTTTAGTAAAAAAAAAAAAGGAGGTGTTTATAATTGTCGTACTACAAAACACAATCTTTGTCTTTTTCACTATATTGGTATTCTTTGTTTTCACTTTTTGCAAGCTTCTAAGGCTATGAAAGTTTTGTCAAGTAGGCTAATAAAACTGAGTGGTGAAATCTCCTCGGGCTAGCTTGCTGCTCCGATGGAGTGGCCAAAATTCGAACAGGTGTAGTAATTCAATGGGGTAAACGGATACCTATTTTTCAAGAAGCAGTCAGACAGTTGATAAGTTATGTTTGTTCTCCATAGAATACTAAAGGCAGAACAGCCTAACAGTTTTGCCAGTAATATAATACATGTATAATACATACAATAATACATAGAACACAGAAGAGCTTATATAATAAGCAACAAAAAATACTTCTTCCTGTAACATTTCTATGGCAATAGCAGGAAAGGTTTTAGATGACATTTGGCTGGCTATGTGAACAGAGATTTTTTTTTTTAATACATTACTAGAGAACAGTCACACAGCTTTAATATTCCTGTTCAATATAAATGTATAGTTAAACAACTGTTGTAGCAAAGATATGCCTTTTTTTCCCCTAAGGACTGGGTCATGTTAGTGCTGTCAGACTGTTTAGGATTATGGACATGCATTGCATTCTTCCAGGAAAGGCACATGTCAATCAAACAGATGTCGTCCCCCTCAATTCCCCAAACATCTCTGTTATCCATTCTAATTGGAGTCCTCTGTAGCGGGAAGGGTTTATGGGTTATCAGATTAACAGGCATTTGTGCCAGAGTTGTGTATAATTTACTTATTGCTATTGCTGTAAAAGTATTGCTGCAATCAAATTTTAAGCCACTTGAAAAAAGAAAAAAAGTAACTTTTTAAAGAATAAATAAAGCGCTTAATGTGTTCATTTTAAGCAGAAAAATATTTCACATCCACAGATGAGTTTTCCTGCTTTTAAATACCTAAGTATGTTATTATATTTTTCTATCATATTATTTGGTATATACCAGTTGTGGTGCGGGATAAAATTGTTTCACCCTTTCAAATTAAAATTCTTCTACCTAGTGAAAGCCTTGGCTGTAAACTTCAACAGCCTTTGCTGTAAACTTCACCAGCTTTTGTACCTTCTGTGTAACTTGCAGGTTCTTTAGTAGCACAAAAATAGGGAGTGTTCCATGAAACACTGAAAGACACTCACCATCTGGCTCGCCTTTTTTGTTCTAAGTAGTTGTGGCTAGGCATGCACTCTGAAAAATGGGGTGCTTAATGTGACTTTGTCAGGAAATGAGCTATATGTTATACTGACCTAAGGTAGCAAATAATTTTGGAAATATCCCAGCTTCTAGGTAGGTATCAGAGATTATTGGAGAAAGTAAGCTAAACCACAGTATGTTTACATGACCCTAGAATATTAAAGTTCAGGCTTGTTAATTTTGGGTGAGTTCTACCCAGAAAGCTATGACTTGCAATAGATGCTTACCTTCTGAGATTAAGCCAAATGGTTTTCTTTTGTTTGCCATTTTCCCTCAGGTGACATGACCCTCCTCAGCACGGCAGACTGGCTGCTAAGCTCTAGCACCCAGAGCCCCGCAGGTTTGGGGGGCTGCGGTGGGCACAGCCCGCATGGGCACTTGGCATGCATTTTCAGATCCTGTCCCGAGAAATAGCTTGTGTTTGGTGATTCTGATCTAAACTTTCCAAATTGAAAATTCCTGTCTCTGATTGCTCTTAAGTGACAAATAAGGAAAGGTTTTTAAAAGAAACATAATAGAATAATTTATTTCTGAATTCGATGTGTGCAAAGAGACAAAATTTGTGAATGAAGCAGATGCTTAAGAATCTGAAGGTGGAATATTTACTGTTAATCTGTTTTATTGTGAGAAAATGTTTGGCGTGGGTTTAGCAGCTCAGCTAAACAGTCTTAAGAAAAAAAAAAGAGAGAATGAAGCAAGGGTTTCTTTTTTTTTTTCTCTAATGAAGGATGAAATTTTTTTTTTTTTTCTGATATTCTTGAAGAAGAATCCTGCTGAGTCACAAGTGGCAGGCTTTAAGGATGCAGTTGTAAGGGCTCGTCAAACACCCTTCTTGAAACGCTGCAGTGTGGTTTGCTTGCTTGTTGGAGTGGAGATGTGGGCTCCTGAACCTTCATGTATTAAATATGTGAAACCAGTGTCTAATCTACCGTGCACTTGCTCTCACTAACATGAAAGAGTCCTCCTTTTCTGGTGTAAGGGACCTTCATGTGAATGAGAAACAGGGCCTCCAGGTATTTGCATGTCACATATATCTTGTAAAGATATATTAAATTTGATTTGACTATGGCTGTGACTTAGGCAAGTTTCCATGCCTTGCAGTGCAGGATATGCTCACTAAATGAGGAGGAGGAAGAAAAAAAAGAAAAAACCCACCCAAACAAACAAAAAATGAAAAAGAAGAAACCTTTCCCCCATCCCAAAATGAAATGGCCCTGTTTCAAACAAATATGTTCACTAATTCCTCTAAGGCACATTTTCAGACTTTTCTCTTATAGATGTTGCTCTACGAGAGGATGTGGTTGGAAGATAGCTCACTGTTACTAGCTAATATTTCTAACTTCACACTTAGTGGTAGGCTTTCAAAGCACTGAATGGAGATTTAGTTATTTGATTGAGTCTTGAGTTTAATCTCTGTGTGCAGCTTTGATATAACTCTCTGTGTACTTAATTTAATTTTGGTAGAGCAAAATTACTGTAGTGCAGAACTGACCAAACAGTGCTGAAGAAATTCAGTGGGGTTTGGGTGGACTGCAATTTATTTTCTTCTATCTAAGCATTTTTAAACAAGTCAGATTTACTACTCTTTGTTTCAGACAGCAATTCCTCTACAGCATTCATTTAGAGCATAGTGATTTCTGTAGAATTTATACTATTCTTTTAAATTTGTTGCAGATTGAGACAGTCTTCAAAGCTCTGGATGTAGGTGTGGTGAGGGGGAAAGTAGCATTTCCTTAACATTTTGATTTAAAAAAAAAAAAACCCACAACAACCAAGCATAGCTAATTAGAAGTATGTACTTAGCTGGTGCTTGTTTTGTCTTTCTCCTCTTCTCTGGGCTAGGCAGTGTGGTCTGCATGCCAGTGATGGGGAAGTAACAAGGAAATTATAGATTCTAACCAGACAGAAATTTCCCAGGATCAAATGCAGAGGAGTAACGTTAAAATATCTGGCTAAAGACACTTGAAAATCAGCCTTGCCATGCCAAGATGATGATGATGATCTAAATACTGCACTATCTGAGTTTTCCATGAGCTCTTCAGAAGTTTTTCCACAAAGTACCCTCTGTCATAGGGAACATCAGACAGTGGACATCGTTAAAAATTTGGCCCTGTATGACTTGCTGAAGAAAACCTGTTAAAAAAAGATAAGTGAAGTTGTAATCAAAATGTTCATATTCATACCTTATCTCTAATCTTTTGGCAGTGAACTGTTGTGGATGGTGGGTTGATACTGAAGGAGTTAAAGAAAAAATGGCAGGAGAATCTAATAAAATTGCCATTCATTAAGTTTTATCAGACAGTGGCTATTCCAACAACAGTGCACTCTTTCTCAGAGATACATCAGAGGAAAGGCTGCGAGTAATCAAAAATTTGAAAGGAGTAGCAAAGCTGTTTTCCATAGTGGACAACTGCGTCCAGTTTCTGCCTGCGGTGGTCTTTGCTTTTATCTAAAGATTGTAAATCACTTCTGGTGAATTACACAGGGTGAGAAACAGAAGCCTGTGGCTCATCATGATAATGTTTTATGCAACTGGAATGGAAAAGAACTGATGAAGACTGGGAGAAGGAGCGGTGGTTTGCCAAGCGACTATACTTTGTTCATGTTAGGAGTCTGGAGATGCTTCTGCCCTTGTTTCTGAGTGTTCAGAAGGAAGAAGAGAAGGCTTTTTTTTTGTATCAAGTGGGAAGGGAACATGGGTAACAAACTGAAGATCAGATTTTCAAAGATATATAGGAAGGAAGGCTTCAAAGGGAATTGGACATGAAAATTCCTTGGCGGGGGGGGGGGGGGAAGTTCTTGTCCTTTAAGTACCTGCTGCAACATGAGAATGAGATCCCACACAAAGGCAATCAGAGCTCCCCACTACACGACTATCCCATGGGTGGCTGTTAGAAATGTTGTTTAAAGTCTGGTGAACATAAATCCATCTTCAGGGTTTCAAAAGGCAGTGCTGTGTAGTATGATTGCTGTCACGTTGCAATATCCTAGAATGGAGAAAAAATTGTTTTCAGTATTTTCTGAAGTAATGGTGAAGTCAGATGTTGAAATCCATGATAAGGGTATGAGCTGGTCTTTATTATGGCACATGAGTAGTAAATTATGCGTTAAGCATCTGTTGTAATTCTAACAATACGTTGTAGGACTTAAAATACTCTCAGTATTGCAATCAAGCCTGCATGCTGACAGTGAATGATTTTTAATTTTGTGTAAGTTATTTATATTTTTTAATACTTATCCATAATTTTGTCTGTTTAGGGTTGAAAGGTTGTGGTAAGTGATGGCAGTCAGACAAAATGGTCCTCTTTTGGGAGATGCTTGGGTTCTGGTACCTTATAATTGACAGAAATTCCAGAAATGTACAATTAAGTATGCTAAAGTTTCTAGACTTGTATTTGTGATGAAGAGCTTGATGGTATGAAATTTGTACTTGATGCAGGGATACCTCCATATCTAGACACTCTGAAATAATAGTGCAGTACAGGTAAATCTAATATTTGTATTTCAGTAGAGTGTTAGCATCAAGATCTATTGATCCTAACTTCTTTAATTGGCCCCAGAAGAGGACAGTTCTGTGGCCAGATGCAAAGACTGCAGTGGTCCCAGGCCCCACACTGGCAAAAGTGACCTGAGGGTCTGGAGGGGCTAGTAATAATCTTCAACCTGCTGCCACTTCTGGGCGATAAAAATCAGATACCCATCACCGCCTGTTTATGTGAAGGCAAGGGGCTGACTTGGACTATCTTTTCATCCCTGCTCTTTACCTTTTCCTGCTTGCTGTATTACACTGGCTTCCCTTCAGGCTCTTTGCTTTTATTCTCCTGTTTAACCAAGACTCCTTCCATCTGTTCTGAGCACACAGAGCATAATGCTCTGTTGCTGCTCTTTAATACATTTTTGGCCAGGGAAATAGCTTGTCTACTCCTCTGTTGGCTCAGTCCAGCAACGCCTGTTGCAAGGTCTTGAGGAGGAGAGACTAGCTAATAAATATGAATGTATTGTCTTTTCTGTATGCGTTGTGAAAGCTTCACATCCCCCCCCAACATTGTCCTGAAATAAAGGACCTCATTTAAGTGAAAAGTTAATAGCAATAATGGTTCCCATGGACATCTGAGGGCAAGAGAGGACCATGTGAGTCTGTCTGAGGGTCCCAGAGCTCCTCTGGCACAGTGGCTTTGCACAGGCTGCAGGATATCAAGAACCTGTGAAGATATTTACTGCTGTCACCAAAACCTGGAACTGCAACATATCGCACTAATTGAAGCATCTCTTCAGTGGGACCAGCCTGTTATGCACGATCCGCACGTGAGCAATTGCGTGATTGCACAGCTAAGAGAAAAATGTCATATGCCTGGCCAGTAATGCAGATGAGAAGGAAATCCAGCCCTTGCTGTTTGTGTGCAGCAGCAGAAATCCCAGGGAACAAGAATAGAACATCTTAGTCTAAGATCGCACTTTAATAGATAATAGGATATTTGAAGAGCCTTAGCAACTTCAGAGACTTGGCGACTTGATGATTTAGCACTTGCATTTGCATCTTGTAATCTTCTGAGGGATTTTGTTTATCACAGATAGATCAAACAGCATGAAACTTGGTCACACTTCAGGGTTAGCTGTGTTATCTGACCCCTGGTCAGTGAGTGAAGTGTCTGTGCCACCTGGTTTGATGAGACAAGTTGGGGAGTTTGCTGCTGCTGGTCGGGGGGAGTAATGCAAGCTGATTCTATCCCTCTTTCTCCAGGTGAATTTGGCTTTAAGTCTGGTGGTCATGGAGTTCAGAGCCTGGCCAAAAGTAGAGGATATTATTTCCCACTTATGAAAGGTCCCACCTGCTTTATCATTCTGCTTCTCTCATCATGTCTCAGTCTTACATCTTGTACACCTAAATGGCAGAGCAGGCTTCACTTCTCCATGATGCTTTTTATTCTCTTGAGGTCCTCCATGTTCCCAGAAGGTAGCTGAAGACAAACTTCTTTGCTGTTAATGGCTGGGGCTGTGATGTTGAGTTTTCATTCTGGCTGGCTTTGGCCCTATCAGAGTACGGGTATTTTACACAGATGCTGTGCAAACTGTTACACATGTGCAGGGGAGTTGCCACAGTCAGATTTCCAATCCAGGATTTAAGAAGGAAGGAAAAAAAAAAAAGGAAACAGGCCATAATACCTCTAAATGTTTGTTTCTGGATATGTGCTCCCTCCATTTGAATAAGAGATGCAATCATTTGGTATAAATGGACAAGTGAGTGTGAAGGGGTAAGAACATTAGTTTGACTCAGATATTGTCATCTCCTAACAGCAGTGAATGACTGTACTTACCAGGTGAATAACCAGGTTAAATCTTAATTAGCAGCTACAAATGCTATCAAAGCTTCTCTCCACCCAGATGGTTTTGAATTTTCTTTCTGCTTTTGCACTGTAGTGGTGATGCTATTTCTTTGTAAATTTAAGTTTCTTTACTGCTAGATGAGCAGGTACAATGATGTTGAAGCTCTTTCAGTTGTAATGTATAATGTAAGGGGAAGGTGAGGGTCGTGGGGGAAGTGTGCATGTGGTGAGGGCTCAGTCTAGCCCAAATACCGCAGAAGTTTTGAAGCCTTCTCCCATCAGAGGATGGGAGAGCAGAAAACAGTCTGGACTTGAACTAGAATGTGCTGCTTTGAGCAGGGACTTTCTTTGAAAGATAAACATAAATTTAGTCTGGAAATTACCTTGTAGTGATTACCTTCTGGTAATTTCCAGACAATGCAATTCAGGAAGAGCACTTTGCTTTGGGAAGCAGGAGCAAGTAAGTTTATCGGCTTTGTGGTCAGGATCTGATAATTTGATAGTCTGTGATAAAAAGATAGAATAATGTCCTGGATAGGAATTAGTATAATTGAGTGTTTATAAGTAACGTGTAACCTTTAGTAACCTGTTTATAAACAGAGGAGTGATTGAATAAAATAAAGGTAAATGTAATTGGCTTAGTGATTTAAGGTAGAATTTTTGTCCCGTTGTTAGTGACAATTATCTTTGACCTTTCAGGTGACCTTTGGGATGGTATCTGGATGGTATCAAGCAAAACAGTGTATGAATGGTAATGGATACATAAAATACTTAAGATACCTACCTGGTGCTTAGCTGCTAACATTATTTGAAGATGTCACTTTGAGACTAAGCAAAATCAATATAGAAATTCTATTTATATGCATTGTCTATAAACAGAATAACAGCTTCAGTTACTTTACTGAGACTGTTTGTGCCACATGAATACAGAGAACTGTTAGCTCAGGAATGATTTAATTTTGCCTAATTACTTGTATAATACAAGGAATAAATATAATGTTATAATAATTCAGTCTTATAACTGCAAAATTAAAACAGATTTAATAAGTCAGTCATGTTTACAATATTTCTGTTCTGGTTTGATGTATATTGCATAGCTGTTAACAAAGTCTAGTTCAGTACATCAAGCCTTATATATATTTTAGATAATCTAAGTAATTTGAAAAGATATTTAGAAACCTTAACTTTTTTGCATGCTTGATGGTGCAGTCTTTGTGAAGTATTTGTATGACTTTTCTGTTAGGAATGGCCAAATATTAGGTCTCTAAATCCATGTTTAAAACAACCAGCATCTCATTCCTCATAGCACTCTCTACTGCTATATATACACCAATGACTCCATGACAAGCTGTGAACTCAGAAAGTTGTTATTTGGCCAATGAACCACATAAACTTGTGGGTTATGGCCTGAAGTTCTCTCTCTTGCTAAGAGAGAGAACTCTTGGTGGAGTTCAGAAACTGCTACATAAGTCATCCTTAACCACCTTTAGTAATACGGCTGACAAAACAGGGCACATTGCACTTGCAGTTTTGGAGTGTCTGAAGAAGAAATAGCTTGGCAATTGATACAGCATTGGATCAGCAGTTATGCCATCTCAGAATTTTTGTGCTTTTTTCTCAGACCTAGCATGAGTGTTAGTATCTACTATTCCTATTTTTTTCTGTTATTCCATTGTGTTGTTTTCTTAAATGGTTTATTTTTAAACTTTGTTTTTAGAATCTCATAAATGACCAGAAAAGTAGGAAAAATGTCTTTCTGTTGACATAGCTTCTTAAGCTCCTTGGTTTATAAAACAAATCTATATCAGTAATTCTGACTAACTGTTGATTTTTTTTCAGCATTAGATTTATCCTTGAACTTCTTATCGATAATCTGCTTTATTACATGAGTGATTTTGCTAGCACTAAAGCTTAGTAGGATATTGCTAAATCAGGGTCTGTCTCTATAGTTCAAGTCTGTTAATTCTGCACCTCTTTAAAGGTCTGTTTTGATAAAGGAGTGGCAGGAATGGGAACTCTCCTGTTTCACTCTCTGTGGTCTCTGCCACAACAGAACATGCTGTTGGCAGTTACTGGCAAACTTGCAATGTGTTCTCTGAGGAAATGGCAATATTCCCAGTTGTTGCCCAGTGTCATCCTGTGAAAGCTTTAGGACAGGTTATAGAGGTATTGGTTAATTGTCATGGTAAGCGTGTAGAGCTGAGGTCCAATGCATGCTTCAGGAGCACGTGGCAGGGCCAGTTCCATGCCCGTCCAGAGCTTTGCTTCCATGGACAGCTACATACGTCTCTCACGATAGACATGGATTACTGATGCACTGCTGTGATAGACTGGCAGACTTGTACTTTGGCAGCTCTCTTTCCCCATGATTCTGGGGTGAAATATGCTGCAGGTCAATTTTAGCCTTGGACAAATGAGACCTTCCTTGGCAGTGAGAATCCAGTGGTGAATATTTCCAACTGGTAAAACCATGTCTGTTTCTTCTCAGTTTGCCTTTGCATAGCAAGTTTACATCCTCTTGAAATATATTTAGGCCCAGATAGAAGGAAATGCTGTTGTTATTTCCAAAAGTATAATTGCATTATGGAAGTTAGGTTCAGAAGGCTTACAAATCTGGTGGAAAGATGGAATAATCAATGATGGAAGTGTTAGTCTGACTGTATGATGTAGCTGTGATAAACTTCTGAGAAAAAGCAGAAGATAATTTCTGTGTTTCTATAATGTGGATGCTGTAGTTCTCAGTAGATTTAGATTAACAAACTGTCTAGAACTTGCTGTAAAAATCAGGTAGTTTCTGGTAAACCACTTGGGATGGACACTTTGCAACAAAAGTTTTGTTGGATCTGTGTGTTAGACTTTGGGTACTTAGTTATGAAATGGCTGTTGGATATGTTGTATGCTGTGACCTAAGAATTACATTTGTATTAGAGTTGTAGTTCAGGTCATGAGTACGCTCTTGAAGTAAGCCTCTTGGCCACCCTTTCTTACAATACAGTTCATCTTGAACTTCACTACTTTCAAAAAAGATACTCTGCAGAAGTGCAGCTAATAAAGTTTTTTATCTGCTGATGGGAGCTCACTCCTTGGGATGGGACTAAACCTAGCAAGAGTAACCCTCCCAAAAATACCTGCACTGTGGGTACTGGACCCTCTGCATCAGTCATTTCACTCCATGGAACTTTTTTTACTGGGATGCACTGCTTGATAATGCAGGTGTGGCAAAGTTTGTGTGGATCTCCTGATTTAGCATGTGCAGATAAAACTTCCTGCATGAGAACTGAAAGAGAACACTGGGTCATTAGTAAAATCTGGAGAGATTGCATATAAATCCCATGGATGAGGTTGGGTGAAGGAAATTAGGCATGTGGAAATAAGAATTTGGATTGGCAGAAAAGGAAATGTCCTTTGACAACAGGGAAAGTGCCTCTCCCTCACCCTTTCCAAACCTGGCACCAAAAGGGTTTCTGCTAGTGATGGTTGCAGTTCCTGAACACACATGTTGACAAACATACATGCGCACCTATGTCTAGGTGACACTAAGCCTTTGCATGTCAAATGGGGTGTGGATTACTTTGGTTTTCTTGAATTCATGTTCTGCAGCAGTACTGAATGGCCTCGCTGACAGGCCAGGTGTGCACCAGCTCTGGTGCATGGGCAGCAGTGACTCTGGGTCAACAGGAGCAAAAGTGGTGGGAGACTGATAGTAGGATCAGCTCCATTGTTCGCTGAAACATCACCCTCAGTTGCTTTTGGTGTGCTGCAACTCCAAAAAGCTAGGTATGTAAAAATGGATGTGGGAGATTGCAGTGCTGATGGGGTGACTCCCTGGGAGTAGGTGTTGTGCCTGTTTGCATCTGTGCCAGGTCATCCCCGTCCTCTGTGGATCAGAGTACTGTTGTCACTGAGCTGGCACTGGAGTAACAGAAAGGGAAATGTGTTTGTTTACTTGAGGCTTTATTAAAAGTCCTTAATTAATAATTAATTATGAAGTGTCATGAGCCAGGAAAGACTCTGTCTTGTTTGATTCTTTTTTACTTCCTGACAGTGTTGGGTTGTGGGTGCAGAGGTAATAAAATGTAAAAGCCTTTTCTGAAGTATCTGGTGGGGACAGTGTCCCCTTTGTTTATTCAGGGTTCCTGAGTATAAAGTTGGTTTTCATTTTGATAGGGAGAAATCCAGCATGAACAAAGTATTTTACTTCATCACAAATTCTCATTTTCCCTCTGAAAAGTTATTTGGATGGAAAGAAATTTCAAACAGTCCTTGAGAAAACCATTTAAAAATTATTTCCTTTTTTTCTCTTATTTAAGTTTCTGTCTTTCAAGCCTGTCAATGTCTGTGTGACTTGATCTAAATGTGAACCCTTATTGTTGGGTCTGCAGGATTAAGAGGAATCAGGACAGGTGCAGAGTTGCATGGGGACTTCTGGTTTGTTACAGTGGCTCTTATCCCTTGGGGACAGAAATAACTCTCTTGATCATTTTATATGTATGTGTAAATCATAGCTGCTGGTACTTTGCATTGTTTGTATACACAAATACATGAGATGCAAAATATTGATAGCCATGATTTAAGACATTTTTGGCAGATTTTTGTTGTATTGAATTTGTGGCTGTAGTGAGTGTGTGTGCATGTGTGTGCAAGAGTATTAGGTGCATATAGAATATATTTTATTTATATTTCTATAGTTAAAACAGAACCAATGAGCAGCAGTGAGATTGCTACTACTACTACCACAGACGGGTCTTTAGACAATTTCTCAGGATCAGGTAAGGAATAAACAAAGGTTTTAAGATCAGCATATCTTAATTTACTATTTTCTTATCCTATGTGGTCTAAACCTGTGCACAGCTGTTGAAAAGCCTTGTGTGCTTTGCAGCTTATGCCTATTCCTGTTCATCTTCCTCAGACAGTGTAAGTCAATAGGAGTTTTCCCTGAGTAAGGAGCATTATAGCATCAGGCTTATTAATGTCCATTAGTTTCTTCAGTGGCAGTCTCACTAGGGAGTGTTCTGGCCCAGAATAATTACTCTTCTGATTTCTGTGAGTAAATGTACCTTCCACTGTGATTAGTGTTGTAACTGAGGGGTAGGTCTTCCTCACTTATTGTAATTTATTATTACCAAAGTATTCATTCTTTTGCCAGGCTTTTTTTCTTTCTGGAAGCCAAACACATCTGAGCTTCTAACACACAGGAGAGAAACACTAGGAAAATCCTAAAATGTTTGCACAGTTTTGCATACCTTTGGATTAGCTGTGGTATTTCTAGCACATCGTGTTTATGGTGCAAATCAAATAAAAAAGGATCTAATACTATGTCATGGGATTATATCCCCAGAGTAGCAGAATCTGACATCTTGTGAGCAGTGAACCCTTTTCTGACCTTGTCACAGCCTCACGTTTTCTGCACCTGCTGTTGAGCCTGCAAGTATCAAACCTGAAAGGCAAAAAAGGGTTTCTAGAGTATTTAAAATCTCTGAAATCAGAAAAGACAGCATATTTAATAATAGCTGTGTACATGAGGTGACCTGACAGAAGGTTGGACTGTAGTGTTTGAGGCATCTGCAGCCTCACAGGCACAGAAAAGGAAACGATGGGGTGTGGAAGGCAGGGAGGGGGATTCCCTGCTCCCCTCTGTACCCTGGAGTGAGAGGATGATGGATTTTCCCTGTAGCTGGCCAGGAAAGGGATAGCTGGCAAAGGGTAATTATCTGTGCCTTGTTTATTTCCAGGTGCTTAGCAATAGGCCTGTTGTTTCTCCGCTGTCTGGTTTTACAGTAGACTCATAAGCTGCCGCTGACCCCTCCCTGGCAAAGGCTTCAAACTTGGGCCTTAGAGAAGCAGCACCCAAATGGTGAAGGGCTGCTGCAAATGATGCCCGGGGCTGAGCAGAGCCTGCCGGCCTATCTGCTGTGCTCTTGGCAGCACCCAAATATACCAAAGGAAATTGGGGTGGGTTGTCATAGAGCTTCATGCCCTCAGTGGTGGGTCTGCGGGGAGAAGCTTGCTGTTCACCCTCCTAGGCTTGAGCATTTCGCTGAGGACATTTGCACATTGGACATCTTTGTGCGATACTGACTGTTCTGAAGGTCTGAAAGCATTTTAGAAAGCAGATAAGATGGGGGAAGAGGAGGAAGTATGTTGTACTAAAGTAATACGTCATCTATGTTACAGTATTATTTTTTAAAATGTAGCACATGCTCTGGAGCTGGCCATATGTTTTCAATTGAGGCATGCATAAAGCTCCTTCATAAAATGTAGGTCTTAAAAATTCTAAAAGTTAATAAAATGTTGCACTTGAGATATCAATAATCCTTTGAAAATATGAAGGGAAATGTTTCCATTAGGAAATAGGTTGTTTGCATTGAAAATGTTGTCTGTGTGTGAGCGAAGAATAAACTATTGCTCAGGAGTTGTACAAAGGGGCAATTTACTATTTGGTATTTGTAATCAAGATTTTAATGTTAAGCATTCTTGTATAGTTCCTGATAAAATATTATTTTCTATCTAAGGTACCAATGATATTTGATTTTAATTAAAATCTTGTTAATACTCTGAAATTCTATTAGGAAAAATAATATTTATCTTTGGTCTGTGTATTTACACTTCTGTGTGCTTTCTTTTCTCCTTGGTGCAGCAATTGGAAGCAGTGGTTTCAGCCCAAGACAAACACACCAGTTCTCCCCACCACAGATTTACCCTTCCAAGTATGATACCTTTTTAAAATAATAATAGTAGTAGTAGTAGTAGTAGTAACAACTGAAATAGGTAGATTTTAACCTCGTTTAAAAAAATAATTGGTTCCATCTCTTAGGTTATAATTTAAACTGCAGCAACTTCTAGGGAGAAAAGTACGTGGGTTTTTAATACTAAGAGTGTATTTTAAAAATATTTGGAATGTTCTTATTTTACTTATTCTCATGTTATTGGTCTCTTATTGGTGTTTTGTCTTTGTCTTACGGTTTCTGTTGTCTAGCACAGCCTATGATTATGTGTTAGTGAAGTAGCAGGATTATAATAATGCTAAAAATAATTACATATCTATCTAATGAAGTGTCTGTCCTGTTTTCTGTCATTTGTAATCAACAGCAGACCATACCCACATATTCTTCCTACCCCCTCTTCACAAACGATGGCTGCATATGGGCAGACGCAGTTTACAACAGGGATGCAACAAGCTACAGCTTATGCCACTTACCCCCAGCCTGGCCAACCCTATGGAATCCCTTCGTATGGTAAGAAATCACATCCGTGTTATTTTATTCCTGAGGTAAATGTATTCTAGATTGAGATTACATGACTCTTGCACTAGTGGGACAGCTGTGGTCCCCAGCATTTCTTCTGGAAGACTGGTAATTTCCCCACTGGAGTGAGTGATGCTTAATGTATGAAGAGCTAAGAAGCTACTCAAGAGGATGACCCTGTTTGTGATCAAGGAGGGAGGTTTGTTAGGTTTTTATCAGTGATATAAAAAAACAAAGGCAGCACTGAAATGAGAAAAGAGCTTTAGGGACTTTCATTACAGAGGCACAGGTCCTGGTGACCTGATGAGGAGCTTTGCTCTCCAGCAGTGCAAGTAGGGTACATCAGTATGTCAAGCTCTGAATTTAATCTGATCCAGACAACTGGATCCCAAAGGAATCTGTGAGGCTGTGCTGATTTTCAGCAGGTGAAAAAATTGATTCCAAACCATGCCACCCCCACCCCCTGCCCCGCAAAAAAGAAGGGGGGGGTGGTGGTGTGGTGAAAATCTCACTTTCAATGTTTTAAAACTCCCTGGAGGTGAAAATTGAGGTAAATTGCCACTAAAGCTCTGTCTGCCCGATGAAGGAGATAGTGCTAAGTAGGAAATATTTCCAAAAAAATTTCATTTAAAAACAAGCTGTTGTGGGTGAGACCATTTTGCTGACAGACTGTCTGCTGGCAGACCACGTGGCAGTTCAGCAGTGAGGATGCATTATTCGAAAATAGGTCTCGTATTCCTCTGAGGGAATATAATAAAAATATACAATCCACACGATTTTAGCAGTGTATTTTGTCAAGATACATTCAGGTAATGTAAATTTTATAACAAAAGTACAGAACTCACAGTATAAGTTGTGCCCCTTAAAATCATGAAAACTTTAAAGTGCAAAACTGGTGAATCTTTCACCCTGAAATCTGCAAGTTAGAATCCATTTGGTCTCAAGTATATCCTACAGCAGATTATTATGAAGTGTAAGTACAAGAAATAAGATTTTCTTGTTACTTTAAAAAAAAAAAAAGGTGTTTCATTAATATATCATTAATAATTATGATCAGAGGAAGCATTCTTCCTGTGGCTACAGCTTTGATTACTTACTGCCAAAAATATGGTTATAAACAGGGATTGGATGTTTCAGTTTCATTCCATGCATTTTGAACTTGCACAATCAAAATACTGTAAGGATATTTAGACTACTTTTTCAAGATTATGGGGATGGGGATTCTTGCCCATCATCTCCACAAGCTCACACTGCTGGTAGAGGTTGTCTGCTATTTCCAGCTGGATCAAGGGTGTGATAATAGATGACCCCTTTCCTCACTGCTCTGCTTTTGACCCCTTCTCCTGTAGATACCTCATGTTCATACTTGGCTGGTTGCGGTGGCTTGGGCAGCCCAGACAGCAACATTTTCATTTTTGCTTTGCTCCTCTGGATGAAATCCTGACTTCACTGAAGTCAACTATAAAGCTCCCACTGACTTCAACAAGGCCTTGATTTCACTACTTGAGTTTAGCTGTCTTGCTGTCGTCGGAGCTATAATTGAGTTGCTTTACTTGGCAGCTGCTTGCCAGAGCTTATCATGCTTTCCCGCTCTTTTGTTTTGTTTTGGCTTTTTTGCCCAATCCTTTCCCAGTGCTAGGACTTTGGTTAATTTTGCCTAATATTTTACACTGCAGAGCTGCCTTTCACCACTGAAACCCCCAGCTCCTGAGCCAAGTAGATTTTAATGCGTTTTGTTCTTTATGGACAGTGCCTCGTGACTGGGACTATGGTGTTCCTTGCTAATGTACTTTATAGGAGTAATATTTACAAGCAAACAAACTATTTAAAAGTTTTGAGACCAAACACCATATATATTTTTGCACAGTTAAGGCACATCATATAATCTGCTCATGATATAAATCATGTGGGGGATCGCTGGGAGGCTCTTTTGCAACAGGCAAGACCTGAAGCCTTGTTTAGAGCCAAATTTCTCCTCTTCAGTCTGCAGCTTAGACTCTATGTGCCATCTGCCTTGCCTTTCTCTTGTCCAGGCAGAGAACACCTAGCATGTATAAAGCAGAGAGACGTCACATATGTGAAAGGAAAAACTCTGAGTTGGAGTGAGGGGCTTCTTTCTTTTTTTTTTTTTCTTTCTTTTTTTTTTTTTTTTTTACTCCAGGGCTTACTGGAAGAAAAAGTATTTGTTAATATCAACCTCCTTCAAGTTTTCTCTCTAGGGCAGAGTTTGGGAAGGTGCCGTCTTGCTTGCACCTCTGGCCTCTTCGTGTTCCTCTCCCCCACCTCCAGCATGCTGTGGCCAAGCAGGCAGGAAGGGGGGTGGAGGGGAATGCCACTGACAGCTGCCTCCAAGGGGCTTCTGGCTCTAGTTCATCTGTAAAGCCCCTGGGAAGGCTGGAGAATTTCCTGAAGCTCCCTCCTCCTCCCTGCTCTACTACCATCACCTAGCAAAGTCTTCGCTTACCAGCTTGTTCCCTTTCCAGATCCTGGCAGTTCCCTTATGTTTTCTTATTGTGCCTTCCTGTTTTGTTGCATGTATTAGACCTAGGAGAAGGGAGCATCAAGGTTTCGTGAGTGAAAGTGTTCTGGATGAGAGCAGCTGGGTATAGCAAATCCTAGGAGATGAAAGGCTCTCCATAGCAAGGAGATTTGCAAAAGGGCATGTCAGTGCCAAGTTGTCTTCACTCAAGTATCATCCTTCTGCTGCTGCCTTTGATTGTCTCCTCCCACTTTGTCTGAGGTGGAGAGTTGAATCAGGCCATTAAAGCTGGACTAGAAATGTAATGCTTGATTTAGTTAAGCTTTCTCGAAGTAATATTGAATCAGCATTTCAGAAGTCATTAAACAGACAGCAAATAGGGATTGCTAATACCAACGCATCCATAGCATGTTTCCCTTTGGAAATGAGGTGTCAGTTCATCATTTGGATTGTTTAATTGTAACATGAAACAGAGGCAGCAAGTAAGCATAAGGGAAAAACAAGCCAAACAGGGTTAGTCTGGCAGTTAGTGGATCTGACAGAGGAATTAAAAATATTTAAATGTCAGAATGAAATGTGCTGCCATTTGTCTGTAGGGAGATACTGAAATTTTGCAAGCACAGTAACTTAGCCCTCTCTTGCCTTCAAATGTTGTAGAATATTATTTTAAAAAAATTCTCCAACCAGGAAGTAAATTTAGATTAAGTCATTTTCAAAGGAATGTTACTAGTTCACACTTAGCTAATTCAGTTCATTGTTCAGAAACTGCTGTTATTTGAAGTATCACTGAATGCCACAGTAAAACCTAAGAGTATTGTATTACTTTACCAATTATTTTTAAATGGTAGTTCATGTTGGGACAACCTTATAATTAAAACTAAGAGACAGAGGCTGAATTGTGTGCATTTCCTCAGTGTTTCACTTGCTGATACTTACTTGCTTGTTGCCTTACAAATTGGGGGAAGAATCACTGAAGTTGAGAGGCAAGTCATTCATTTAATTGCACTTTGGATTCTTTTATTACTAAATGGGGAAATAAGAGGGTAATGTGATGTGTAATGGATTTCCCTGTCAGTGCAGATTAATGACTCCGATATGTTTTCCCAGTTTGGGAGACTGCTTCAGGAATATTCAAAGACACCTGTCTTACTAGGTGTTTATTTGTTAAAAGACTGCCTCCTATAGTGTTTAATTAGCTTTGAAAATCATTACTACAGTTAGTGCTGCTAGTTCTCTTTACTTGCTTCTAATTCCCTGGAAAACTATTGCACTCAGAGCCGTGTGATTTTCATGTAGGAATAGTATACAATGTAAATCACAGTTATGCCATTACTGGGTGGATGGCAGGAGAGCTTGGCTGTATTAGGCTTCATTAAAATCATATAAAGTTGCTAATCTACCTCAGTGAAATTTCAGGAATATATGGAAAAGTTAGCTGATGGCAGGAAAGGAAAAAAAGAATAATGAAACTTCCTATTCATGTATAAATTTCTTTTGCAGTTATTGGAAACAAAGTTTTGAATTTAACCTCTCCCTGGTGAACTTCAGTTTTATGTGTGCTTTTAGACTTCCCTTACCCTGTTCATTTGTGCATGCTCTCAATATTTGTTGCCTTGTGCATGCAGTAGTACGTATATGTTAAAAATGTTGTTAATTAAGTGATTTTCTTTTCCATCCCTGTTTGAATATGAACAAATAGATTTGCTGTCACTAACTGATTTAGGTGCATTGTGGGCAGGCATCAAGACAGAAGGTGGATTGGCGCAGTCACAGTCACCTGGACAGACAGGATTTCTAAGCTACAGTGCCAGCTTTAGCACACCTCAACCTGGACAGGCTCCCTATAGCTACCAGATGCAAGGTCTGTATAAACAGATATTACCATTAATTAGATATAGTTAACTATGTGGGATCTTTTTTTCCACTTCTTTACATGCTCGAGCTCTTACCTCTGATGTTCTTGCTGTTGGAGCTGAAATAATAATGACCTTTGCTGAGAGCAGTGGTGGGGCAGCTCTCAGCAGTTTGGAAGATCCCTCAGTGACTTCATTAATTTTTGAATAGTGAAGTGTTGTAGTGTTGTTATAGTAAAAAAAAGATCTCCAAATAGCAATTATTTAAGAAGTGAATGTCACAAAGCAAGTCTGGGAAAGCGTGTCAGGATTATGAATTTAGGAAGTGCCAAATATAAATTGACACCTGAGTGTGTTTGGGGAGGGGAAAAAGATAAAAATACCTACTGCAGCTGTGGAGGTAGTTAAGTAGTAATTGAAGTCTGTTTCTTTGAAGTCTATTTAAAAGCTCGAAGTCTGTATGTGCAGGCTATTATTATCAATTATATTTTGTAGCCTTACTTGCCTGTTTAGTTTACTTAATCTTTCCACCTTGTTCTCCCAACTTTTTTTTCCCTTGCTGTATCAGGAAATCACTGAGTGTGCCTGGCTCTGGATTTTCACCACATAAGGGCTATATAAAAATACCTTTGTTTACTACAAATAACTAAATTTATATGTCTTCTGCAGGACTTTTCACCCCTGAATTTGACAGTTGCAATCAGGTTGGTTGCAGATTTTAGAATTGTTGAAATAAGTGATCACTGACACAAGGATATATTGATCTGGTCCTTTTCTCAGACACAGAGAGGTGTTCTTTGGGTTCTTTTTAAATCCACTTTTGAACTGTGTGTTGAATAGCTCTCTTGGGCAGAAGCAGCCATCTCTGAAGTATTGCTCGCTTGTAGTGTGCCCTGAGAAGTAAGAGGAAGACAGTATTAAGAGTAGTATACAAACTTTCATCTGCATGCTGAATAGTGGTGATCTTCTACTCACTGGAGTAAATATAACCATAGCTAGGTTGTTGGGTTTGCTTTCTGCAGATAGCCACAGTAAAAAAAAATCAAATGCACATAACCTACCCTGAAAAAAACCAAACATGTCTGCAGGAGAGAGCTCAAAATACTCAACAGCAGCAGCTATGAGGATGTTCCAGCTTTTAAGGAACTGATAATTCATGGTCACTAGGAAATAGAGTTATTGAAAAATCATGTTTCTGTTGCCTGTAATTTGTATTGCAGTAGTGCCTTCATGCCACAGACGTGTACCAGGATCTTGTTGTACTGACTTACACAGATGAAAATATAATCCCCATAGAAGTTAGAGGCTAAATTAAAACCCATGGTCTAGGAGGGCCTCATATAACAATAAAGCTGCTGCTGTTCAGGTATAATAAACAGTTGTCATGCCATATTGGTTATCTAACAGCTCTAAAGGTTGGGGTTTTTCTAAGATACAGAGCAGAGGGATATCACTAAAGGGATTTTAGGGAGGACAATGAAGTAGTTTTGCAGATGTCTATGGGAAACTCATTTGATGGAGGGAAGAGAGGGGGAGCAGCATGGGATAATGTGAGAGAGTGCTTGTTGGAATTTAAGAGTAAGTAGTGAATTCTGGCATTAGTAGAGCAAAGGTAGGACTTGGTCAATGGCCTCTACAGAGGTCTGTCATAAAGGGTATTGCTTTCTTTTCTGCATTATGCAAAATGTCTGTAAGATCTAAATTGTCAAGGTCATGAAAGGGTGGTGGTTGTCAAGAGATGGAACAGTAAGATCTTGGAAAACATTCCACTTGTACACACTGAAAGGCAAGGATCTAAAAATATTCTGCAAATGGAACATGTTAAAGATGACCCAGTTGTGAAGCTGTAATGGGAGGAGGGTCAGAGGTGCTGATTTTCACCCAAATCTGAGCCTGGGTTCTGCCCCAGCTGTGCTGTGTTTGGGCTGAGAGCTGCTCACCCTCAGAAGGCAGCAGGTTGCTGGCAGTCTCGCTTGGGCAAAAGAGCCACATGTTGGACTGGGAAAGTCTGGGGGGGTCCCTGTGGTGCGTGTACTATTTCTGTTGTGCATATGAACAGCTTGTGGATGTGGGAAAGGTTGGTCTCCTACAGAAACCTTGCAGTCTGTAAGAATAGAGATAAGGAGAACATTTCAAAGTAAAATATTGGTGAAGTTGTTAGAAGCTAAGCAGAAAACACTGACGTTGCTGGACAGGTCTTTCTTGCAGATAAATATTGGCATTATGTATCTATACTATACATGATAGTGTCTTTTTTTATGTTTTCATTAGGCTAACTTTTGAATTTAAAAGAACTTTAAATTGACTTAATTCTTCCTTTTGATTGAACAGATGTTAACAGTAAACAGGAGCACTTGTCTCCCTTTCCTCATTTAATTTTGGAAGGAGAACCTAGTCATAGCTTCAACAATTATTTTAGGACAAAATAGATTCTCTTGACAGAAGACAGGGGTAGTACTGCTGCTGTTTAGTTGTTTGGGCAGAAACTTCCAGAGAAGGAAATCAGTTTATTCTCTTTCCCCTCTAGCAGTGTATGGGCAGGCTGCAGCCTCAGCTTTCTCATAGCTTCCAATAGCCGTTCTTCATCTCCTGCATGCGGCTGCTGAGCTGCTAAATGGATATAATGGATCCCACAACCTCCTTTGCAGACGAGTGCTCCATGACAGTGTGCTTGGGGCCCTGCCTGACACATTCCTGCTTGTAGTAAAGGGGATTTCCTAGCAGTCTTGCAGTTGCTCTGCTTGTGCTCCCTGGTTGGAGTTACCTCGTGCTTGAAAGCTTTGGAGTTATTCTGGTTCATCTCCCTGGGGCGAATGTCTCCCTGCAATGTAAAGGCGCTGCTCGTGGTGTGTGTGCAGCCAATTAAACCCAGTGCTTTTCCTGACCCTGCTAAAATTACAGCGTGATTAGTCACCGAACAATAGTAGAGGGAGAGACTGCCAACTTCTGAAAATGATGAGGAAAATGGCTGCTAAGGTTATTCTCTTAACTGGATTTTTGTTTGATACAAATTTATCATCCCTCTACTGGGAGATGTGGAGGGGAAAGGGTGGGAAGAGGACCCAGGTGGTCCTGCGACCCTGTGTCCCCATGCCTCCCAACCCTTAATTCAATGACTATATTCCTTTAGCTGTTTTTCATATAAGTTGCTTCATGAATGTTGAAAGACCACTTAGATGACTAATGGCTGTGGGAATGGGCTGTTGTTCCTATATTGGCAGGGTTATAATGGTTGCTCAGTGAGGAGAAATGGAGTGGAGAAGGGCTGAGGGAAAGACCAAGGAAAAAGCTCCATTTGTAACCGTCTTCTTAAGTATCCCCAGTATCCTACTGCTGGAAGGGTGCTAGAGAGGTCATGAGCACCAGCGTTGTTTTAGTTACTAGGACTGTGATGTTTGAGAATATACTATCCAATTGGTTTGGGAATTCATCCACAAAAAAGTAAATGTTAAGGTATTCAGTTATTATTATACAGTATAAAAATATTGTGCTGGATGGCTAAGCAGTTACTAGGACAACACAGGGGAGTTTGCCAAGGATTTTTAAACACTGTAAGCTAACGGAAGAAACCTTGAATTTAAATAGCCCATCTGGTCATCTTAGGCTTTCCCAGGAGAGCCGCGCTAAACTTCTGCCACATACATTGTACCCTGATGATGGACATAGCCTGTGGCAAGGAGGCTGAGCTGAGAAAGCAAATGGGCCTCTGTTGGAGACACACTGGGGAGGACCCACATCCTGTGCCTTGCGTCGGCAGGGGGACAAGCCCCACGCTCTGCTCCCAGCAGGGTCTGGCCGTCTTCTGACGCTGGCTGGGATTCCCAGCTTTAATGTGGGTCCATGCTCTTTGCAAAATAGACCTTTGACCTGCAATTTACAGGTTTTTTTGCATTTTAAGGCTATGTAGCTGAGCAGCTTGGGGCAGTAAATCTTGCACATTTTATAAAGATTTTTATTTTTGTGTTTGTTCAGTCAAGGCAGGAACAGCAGCTCTATGCTGTGCTGTGGCCACTTATTTAAAAAACAAATGACAAAAGAGTATTTCAAAAATAACTGAAGGCCAGTAGTTCTGGGTGGCCCACAGAGCCTTTTCTGAGAAACCTGCTTCATGTTTGTTACGGTCTGGGAGACCCCTACCCCTCCTCCATCGGAGCCATTGCTGACCACGAGATGAAAGAGAGGTTTGCGTGGTGGGGTGTGTGTGTGTGTATGTGTCTTTGTCTGAGAGGGAGGGATGCTGGCTACTGTGTAATTACTTTTCTCATTTGCTCTTGCAAATTATTTGCCAACATTTCTGTGGCAAGATAATGTATTTATCAAAAAAAGTTGTGTTTTTAATTCTTTTCTTCTTTTATATCTTTTCAGAATGGTTCAAATTGTGCACCTATAAAACTTGTGTTTGAATGCATTACTGTGTCACTCAGAAATAACTACAGAAATAAAAAGAAACACAGTGACTTACATTCTTCCAGCCATGGCACTCTTAGAAATAAAATAGCATTTCAAAGTTTTGCGATTTAAAATATTTTTCAGATGTATTTTGGCTCTGGGGTTTGTTATAATAAAAAATAACATCTGTTTTCCAATTTTAAATTAAATTTAAAACAACATGTTTTTCTCATTAGTACTGTTTATCTGTACTATCTGCTAAACTTGGATGTCAACTCTTCTGCTGAAGTAATCTGATTTTAGTTCACAGGATTAGTAGCATCTATCAACAACCCCAGAGCCTTTGCACTGATAGCAAATATGACAGAAGTGTTTACAGTCATTATCACACATTAAGTTTAAACTTCATCTTTTGCTGCTGCTGTTGGACATACTTCACATCTACTTAGAGGCTTAACGTGTGTGTATTTAGCAACTTTTGCAATCAAAGCACTTAAATATTTTTCCTCTGACTTCTTATAGCTGGGATACCTATTGGGTTTTGTTATTTAAAAAGTAAGTAGCTCACAAATGCCCTTCAGGGGCATGTGGCCTTGCCTGTGTTCATTGGTGCTTGGAGCTGCAGGAAATGTGGCTTTTCCAAGAGAGTAGTGGCTGCGCAGGATTTGGTTGTTAACTGCATTGGGTTGGGTATGTCAGAGCACTGGTGCATCTCCGTGTCTGGTCCCTGTTGGATTCCCTCCCTCCTGGCCTCCTTTGCTCACCTGTAAGCTTCTGCTCCCAAGGTCTCGGTGTATCTTTGCACGTGGGTAGGTTTCGGTGGCAAGGGAGGCTGTAAACAACCCTTGAGCTTTCTTGTAAGCTGCTGGCTGGCTGGGGCTCTCCTGTTGGATGAGTTCAATAGGTTGCCTTATTACAGACTTGCTGGTGGCTTGTGTAGCTTCACCCTGTGCATCCATGTCTCAGCTGGTGGCTGTGTCACTCCAGGGTTATAACTAGCGAGGGCAAAACAGCTGAAAGAGGATTCCTGCCCTTTTTACTGGAAGAGCTTCTCAGGTTAGGTATTAAACAAGAGCCCCATCTGTCTATTTTAGGTGGCTTGTGAAGGGGGAGGAGTGAGGTGAAGGTGGTAATTCCGTCTCTGGTCTAAATTCAATCTTAGAAGGGTCTACTTTCTCAGAGAGGTGGGTTTTTTGTGGTTTTTTTTTTGGTTGGGTGGTGGTTTTTTTGTTTTGGTTTTTTTGTTTGTTTGGTTGGTTGGGGTTTTTTTGTGTCATGCCCAGTAAATTCATCAAAAAAGGAAAAGGTTTGTGGCTCAAGTCTGTCTATGATCGATTAGTGAATCCTAATGGCTTTGCAGTCAGGATGAGCTCTCCAGAGCAGGGTGTTACAGCTTGTGCTGTTCCTGCAAGTGGCTGAGGCTCAGGGAGGGGAGAAGACCCAGTTCTCAAAGGTGGTAGGAAAAATGCAACCAGTGGACTTCAGTGAGGGGAGAAGGCATCTGTTGGCACAAGGCTCACAGTTATTGTTCTAGAAAAAGTGCGAGTAAAGAAACCCTCATTACTTCCACGATGTTGGGTGTCATTCAGAGGGGTGGGATAGCCTAACATTCAGTCATGCCTGAGGTGGCTCCCAATTCCTGTCTACATTTCAAGTTTTTATTGCAATAAGGAAACACAAGGTATAGGAAGGATGAATTATCACTTTGCTTATATTGACATGTTATAGAGCTGATGACAACCAAATCAGTTAACGTATGGGAAATATTACAAATATGCCCTATCCTTGTGATATATATAATTGCATGATGGAAGTTATTTTCTGATACTGTGTTTTAGTAATTCACATAATTTTTCATTTCATTCCAGGTGGCAGTTTTACAACATCATCAGGAATATATGCAGGAAATAATTCACTCACAAATTCTACTGGATTTAATAGTTCACAGCAGGTAAATTTGTAAATATAAGTTGAGGAAAATTTGGCAGAGAGAATTCTCATCCGCTGAAAATATATAGCCCTTAAATAGCTTTTTGAAAATTTAGTATCTTTTCAAGTTAAACTAATAATTATAAATGTTTTTCTTCAATTTGTCATCTTCCAGTAGGAGAACCAATTGTCTGGTGTTGATGATCTTGTTCACACATCTTCAGCAGTGTGTCTGATAAACTATTTGAATGAGAAGGCATACTAAATGATGTGTAATTTAGATTTCATTTTACTGCCTTGCAGTTTTAGGTCCTACAGCATCTAGTCCAGGAAGCATTTGTGCTGAACTTCTCTTATGTGTTTGTAGTTATATTTTGGATTTTATGCTAAAAAGTAGCAAAACTTTGTTGGACTATTCAGTTGCTTTTTTTTTGTCTTGCAGGAATATCCCTCTTACCCTGGTTTTGGCCAGGGCCAATATGCACAGTATTACAACAGCTCACCATACCCTTCGCATTACATGACAAACAGCAATACCAGCCCAACGACACCCTCCACAAACGCAACATACCAGCTCCAAGAGCCACCATCTGGCATCACCAGTCAAGCGGTTACAGATCCTGCTACAGGTAATTACATGGATTTTATGGTCCCTGTGAGGCACGCTTTTGTAAGTTGAAAGGGGGTTGAATTGGACTGAGATTTTTTTTTTTTGTGTGTCTGTGTAGTTGTTGATTTGGATTTTTACTATTTCTTAATCCTGAGCCTGTGGCACATCTTGCACAGATTCCAACAGAAAAGAGAAAAGCCAAGATCAGTAAAAGTTTTAAAGCTGTTGTGAATACAGGTTGTTTGTATTTGTAAAATGCTTGTGCTAAAAATTGCAGGGTATGGGAAAGTTTTTACATTAAACCACAGCCTGATGCTTTTAAGCTCTGTCTTCATTAAGATAAGATCCTTTGATTTTTTCCTAAGACTGATATTAAGAAGGCTTCATACCAACTGTCCACTTGAAAGAGAGTTTTTGTCTTTTTCACTTTGAGAGGACTTAATAATGCTTGTAACTAAGGAATTGAAATTGCACAAGAGTTTCCATTTTAAGAAAAGATTTTCAGTGGCTTGTTCTTTTTCCCAGTCATTTTACCTTTCTTGATGGAATTTGGCAGTCCTTTACTAGTGGAGATACTTTTCTGAACATTTAGGCCAAACTACTTGAGCTGATTATGGAAATGAGGGGTGAAAACTACTTTTCCCATTATTAAAAAAAACAAACAGAAGTTTTTTTAACAGTGGTAGATGACAGAAGTTTGAGATCTATCAGAGAGAAAGACCAAGGTTGCAGATGTGTTTCTCAGCAGTGTGACAAGAAGCATCTACGACTTGGCAATGTTACCAGGAGGCTTAGTTTTCAAGTTTTGTCATGGGAGGTTGTTTTTTAGTTTTCTTGAAGTACTTGATGGGACTGGTCTTACATGTGCAGTGTGAGCTTTTACTATAATCTTTTACAACTCTTGCTTTTCTGCATGGGTGTGTACCTGAAGAAAATGTATGAAGTGTTGTGTCTTCTGATACATTTGCTGAAAGTAAATAGGGAAGAATATGTAGCTTGTGTGTGTGTTTATAGACACAAGATCACACGTCTGTGTAGTGTTTTTTTCCTTCGGAAAGGAAACTTTCTAAACACTTGAATGCACATTGGAGTCTGTGGCTTTTAGAATATATTGATGCATATTGCAGCCTGCATGATTACTCTGCTTTTTGCTTTGGTTTTATTTTTTTGGGTTTGTTTTCTTGCGGGATTGTTTAAGTTGGAAGCAAAAAACAAATGTGATCAAGATTAGCTTTTATCAAGATGCTAAAATTGAGTAGTTGTATTGTCTGGATCTTGATGTTTTGCAAAACCTTTTTAAAGTAGTTGATACTTCCTAAAAGCAACAGTAAACACATACAGGGAGAGGAGGTATATTTTTCCCAAGACCAACCTTAGTGGCTTAAAGGCTGCCTTCCGATTTAGGTAGTTTTCTATGCTCTATAAGCCTGGACAGAACTTTTCTTTCAATTCCTTTTCACAAAGTCTTTCTTTTCTGCCTCAAATCTTCCACTGTTTTGTTAAGAAAGTTTTGTCTAAAAATCTGAAATATTCTGGTGGGCTTTCTCATGGATGGGTCCTGTACCTAAGCCCTCTTCTAGTTCATGCTTTCATCCGTGGGCGCCCTACCACTGCTCATGTGGTAAAAGCCATTCCCTGGGCATGTGCACATCTTCTCTGGCATTGTTGGGACTGCTATCTCTTTCCTTGAGACGTTTACAGATTTCACAATTCTGAGTAAGTTCTTTCAAAAGGCTTGCAAATAACAGCTCTCACAATAGCTACGGGGCTGTCTTGGACTGTCTGCCTGTACCACAGGTGTGGACACGTTTAGGGAAGTACCTACTGTGGGCCACTTTCTGTTTGGAGGTCATAAGGAAAGGCATCTTTCTGTTCCCCTTCACCAATGTGTGTGGTCACAGTAGGCAGAAGGGCTAGGCTCAGATTCTTCCATTTGTCTTTATCCATTTAAGTTGGGATCATGCCCATTTAGGCTCCTTCTGTACTAGGTGGAGAGAAAGAAATGCTTCAAGAAATGCTTTGCATGAGAAAATCTCTGCAGACAGTGGATGAATTAGCACTGTGTGTACATCTGTCCTTTCTATGCTCTCTCACCTAGTCTGGCCAGTGTTGAAATTTATCCTGGACAGATCGAGTTTTGCCCAATCCATTATGCCTGCCCTGATGCTCCAAAATAATTAGAGGAAGATCCATAACATATTTATAAGAGCTAATGTAGAAAAGGACTAGTTATTACAATTTATTAGACAGTGTTTCTCACAAAAGAGATTTGCGTTGTTCTTGAGATTTGATCTCTTTCTGTTTCTTGTTTTCTGCAATAAGTATGTTTAAAATATTACTGGAAGGGTTTTTTCATATTACTCACATACTTCCCAGTGCAGATTAAACACCTCACAAGGGCTGTGCTAGTCAACAAAGATTGTTCTCAGCCATGGGTTACCATTTTGCTCCTAAAAACTAAACTTCTTTTTCCTTGAACACTGTATCACATATAGTATTGCAAAAGGGAAATATACTTTCACAGTTTCTCCTTATGTTTCCTAACAATAAATCAGAGACAGGAAAGTGAAACTGTGAAAATAGACTATATATTCAACTTTTCACCAATACCTGTACAGAAACAAATACTGCTGTATTTGCAGTACATAGCCAGTGTTCTAATATTTACTGTTTTTCATAAACATAAATGAAGAGTAAAGCCTAGAGTATATATTTACATAGGAAGGAAACTCAATGAAAAATCTATAAAAACAGAAATGAGATTGGATGCAATAATGAATGCCAAAGTACAGCCCTGGTTCTGCTCTTCTGACAATGGTTGTTCTCTTGTTTTTATGTTAAAAATGTACAAATTTAACTTTTCCGCACTGCATCCAACAATATATAGCCTGACTCGCTGTCACAAGGTATGTTGAGGGGAAGAACTTGCTGTGCTTTTCAATAGACCTTTTTTAAATAGACAAACAGGATGTTCATCATTTGTTTTAGTGGGATTAAAAGAAAGAATTTCAAAGTGTTTGAAAGCACAAATAATGAGTATAGAAGAAATACCTACAATGGAGAGAGGTGCTGCCTGCCTATTATGGGATTGCTTCTTTTTTTTTCTTTTTTTTTTTTTTTTCCTTTTTTTTTTTCCAAGATGGAAAGTGCAGGAAAAAGTTTGGACCACTGCAGGGCTTGTTTATATAGTTGTCATCATACGTAGTTAATGTATACTGTTATATATA
>JAAGNO010030805.1:36168-51291 GCA_033439905.1 Ceryle rudis
CAGAAGGGAATTCTGATGGGGTGAGGACAAGTGAAGGAAGAGACAGTATGATATCTTGTCATTATTTTGAATATACAAACCTAAATGAAAACATCACCCAGGCCTTGAAATAAATAGGTGTGTTTGCCAATATTTTTAGCAGAATATTGGAAGACTGACATATTTAAGCTACCTGTATCTTACATATTTGTTTTGTTATATAGGAGTTGAAATAAAACTGGCCTGAGGATCTAACGTCTTTATTCAAAATTAAGTTATTCAAAAATACGATTTGAGAGGAAAACATCTGGGTACGATCAAAATGGAAAATATTTGTACATACCTACTTGCAGATATATTTGACTATACTAGCTATCCTAGGCCATCTCACCCATCTGATTTACATTGTGACATGATATACAATTACTTTGATAATCTGCATTTATTCTTTTTTGCATATCCTTTCCATGCAGTAGGGAAAAAGTCTAATGAAATTTGCAATGCCTTTGTCAACAGCAGAAGCGAGATAGTCTTGATTTGGGGATTTCTGGGATAGCTCATTTTCCCCAGATTTGCTATTTGTCTATTGCTGTATAGTACACTGTAAGAAAATACAACAATTATTTAGGGTGGATTTCCATAACAAACAGAAAGGAATTGCAGAATGTGGTGTTGCAGGTGGTATCTCTGTGACTGTATCTCTATCCATAAGTAATCAAAGTATTCCTATATATGAGATGATAGAAGATTATCCTGTGTGACAAAATCATCAAAACTGTCCACAATGGTCTGTAAAGGGAAGGATATGCTTAGGAAACACTAGGTCAAGTTGCAATAATACAGTGCCATGAAGCATAGGGGAAAGTCTGGGTGCAGAGAGGTCTCAAATTATGTGTTCATTAATAGATGCAGAATAACTGTTGCTACATTATTAATATAATTTTGTGAAGGCATGTGCAACACACAGAAATGGCTGTAGCAGTGCAGACTGATGGATCAACCACCCCTTACCCTGCCTGCTGCAGTGGATATCAGTAGACACGCCAGGTGCAGCTGTAATGTAGGATATTCCTACATCAGCATTTTAATTTGGAGCACAAGTCTGTTCTGAAGTGGAGTTTTGGCTCAGCAGAATGGTTCTAGAGCACCCAGCTACAGTCTTTCCAGACAAAGCTAACCTAGAAGGTGTCCTCCAGGGCAGTTCATATATCTTCCAGCCCATACTGAGGATGCCCAGGACACTAAATCAGGCAGAACTTACATTGAAATGACCTCCTAGAAAAAGCCAGTGAATCCTGGGGTCATTGCCACCGCTCGTTTTGTCCAACAGACCCAACCTGCTAATGTAGTATGGCTCTAGCACCTCTGAATGTTTCTCTTGCACAGATGTCTTCAGGCTCCTGTGGAACCTTGTGATCTTCAGGGAGCCTGGCATTTTTTGGCAAAATGTGCCATAAATCTCCTGGCTTTTATCTTAACTCAGCTGCTGTCAGCTTGCTTTAGTACTGGGACAGGCAGTGGAGAGCTGATTCTCCTCTCCTTTTCATCTCCTGATTCTCTGGAGGGCTAGGTTTCCTCCTGCACTTCCCATGTTTGTGATGCTTAAGAGTAGGCTAAAATTAAATTCTGTGCTTTAGAAACATAATAATTTCCCTTGGCTAATATTACAGTATGTCTGGTACTGTAGCGTGAGCTGAATTTGAACAAAAACCTCTTCCTATCAGAGATCAATGAACACAGAGTAACGGGTATAACAGTAACATGTTTTGTAGCTACGCAGCTTGACTTCAGCAAGGCCTTTGCTGCCCTGACAGTTAAGTCTTTATACTTAACAATCTTATGAGCAAACTATGGTAAAGCAGTCTGAAGAAACTACAGCAGAATGATATAAAGCTGTTCAGGAAACCGTGTCCAGAGAGAAGTCAGTGATAGCTCACTGTTAAAATAGAAGGGTGGCTGCAGCAACATTCCTCAGTGTCTGCCTTGGGCCCAGCATTTTCATTAATCATTCAGATGACGGAACAGAATGTGTTTGCCTATTAAATATGTAGATGACACCATGCTGAGAGGGGCTGTGAGTTCTTTGGAGACAGGATGAGAACTCAAAAAATGGAGATGTGATCTGAATAGGAGCAGGTGTGAGGTATACATTTAGGCAGGAATGATGAACTGCACAAATGTGGGATGGGGAATGTTGGCAGCTCCTTCCAGGCTCTACCTTTCCCTGTGGACTGCTCTCAGTGCTCCAAATATTAGTGGCACACAGAGTACCCTCAGCCGCTGTTGTTTTTCTTGCTTCAGAATTTGTCAGGGCTTGGGCTTGTTGAGGCTCAGGGCTCAGCTGGATACTGGATTCTTTAGTTTGGTTTCCTTATGAGGACCTGAGAGTGACCATTGGATAGTGAGATGGTAACCCAGCTGTGCATATGGAGGCTTCCCCCTTGAGCAGCCTTAATCCAAAGAGTACATGCTATGGTTTCTCTTTACATCCATGGAGTAAGTTTCTCACACACAATGTCACGTTTTCCCCCATTGGTTGCCGCCATCTGTCATGCTCTTCATAGCAGACTGGTCTCCTGAGTAGGCTTAGAACTGCCAGGTATTAGCAATGTTGTAGATTCAGTTCCTCTGCGGTGTTTGGCCAGGTCTTTGAGAAATGACTTGTTAGATGTCATTTCCTCCTCAGAAGATGATCTGGAGATCCTGAAACTAACATTTATTGAAAATATTGCAGAAAATGCAATTGTCTCCTGCCACTCAGAGTCCAGGAGAGGGTAGGCTGTGGGACATGAGAAGCAAAGCTTTGCACAGCTTTGCTTTGGATTGCTGTGTCCAGTATGGAGAGGCTATATGGAGACTGAAAATAACAACCTAGAAACCAGGATTGTCAGGGAAGAGTTAACAACAAAGGGTATCTAAGAACAGTCCTCAAATGCTTGTAGGTACAGTGAAGGGAATAATTTTTTTCCCCTGCTTTCACAGGTTGAACTGCTGTACTGAATGCTGAATTGTCTGTTCTGTTTCTAATGGTGTGGCTGTTAAAGTGGCAGATTTCCTGGAGAGAGCTGTAAGAGCAAGGCAGACAAATTTCTCTTGAGAATGATGCAGGTGTATTGGTCCCCCGAAGAGTGGGCTCAGGATGCCCAGCTCACCTTGGGTCTGGAGGTCTGGTTGGTAGTCTTCTGTCAGGGAGGGTCTGCCCCATCCAGACTCAACCCTGTGAAGGGGAGATGGAAATGAGCCCCCACCCAAACATGCAGCCCTGTGTTCACAATTTTGAAAGCAGCGTGCTGTAGTGGGGGTGTTTGCAAAGCTGTATGGCTCTTACAAACCAACTTTCTCCCTGTTTAAGTACAGTAGGTGGAATAGCGATCAACATTCAAACTTTAAATAGCTTATTCTGAAATGTACCGTGTCATAGGAAAAATATTATTGAAATGTACATGATCTTCATCATTTAAAACTCTGTAGTTATGTGAATCTGACAGGGCTGGATGACTTTTGTTTTTTGGCACATACCTAAAAGTGATTCTGTATATAGGTCGAGTTTCTTTTGAAGATTCTTTGTTTTACCTTGAGTTACATTTTAACTCATTATTCTGCTTTGTTTAATGCAGCCCGAGATACTTGGGTAAAAGTATACTGTGAAAAATATATACTAATTTCCATTAAGTGTAGATATGAAGGCTGAACATGAGAATTTCAAGACCTTTTCATTCAGCACAAGCAACTGTTACGATTTTAAGTAATTGTGAATGTGGTGTTACACAGATGTCCAGTCTCCTCCTTAATCTAACCTTTGACCTCAACAGGATGGTTTTTTTCAGGAGAAAGGATCACTTGTGTGAGAAGGATACCTGTCTGTTCAAACTGGAATGCTGTGGATTAGGCTGATTAAAAAGAAAATTAATATTGATACAAATATCCCCATCTACTGAACTCTAAAGAGTCATTAATGTTACCTGAGAATTGAAAATGATTAATATATCATATGCTGAAAGTTCCAGCTGCCTTCACAAAAAAACTGGGGTTTTTTTTAAGGAAAAAATAAAAATAAAATTAGCAATAGCTGTCAAAATAGCTGGTTTTTCTGTGTACTCAAGACTGTGAAAGGAAACCGTGAAAAGAGATTTAAAAATGTGTTGTATTTCTGAGGAGTATGGTACTTCTAGTTAATTGAGTTAGGAAGGATGATTTATGCTGGGTGTCTGTTAATGTTAGAGTGCTTCACAGTTACTAAGTCTATGGATGTTAAGAATAGCAAAACATCTTCTAACTAGCATGTTTTCAGGAAAACTTTATGATGTTGCATAGATAAATCATCATTCTTTTTCACCTGTTCAACAACAGTAACTATTTTTGTAAAGAAGTTTTGCTAAGCATGATAATTAGCATAGAACACTGTTTATAAAGATTTGTATCCTGTCTTGAAGGTACTCGCTGGGAAAGTTCAGTACTGAGTAGGCCTTTGAAGAATACTATAAATTTCATCTTCATAGTTGATGCATATTTAAAATCTAGTAATTGAACTTACCCTGGAAAAATAAGGACTCTTAAGCTGTATTTAGAAAGAATTTTATTTGTCTGGATCAAATGTAGTGATCTAAAACTAAAGTGTCTGCAATCAGGCAATTTGGAATAGTTTTCAATTTCTATATGTTTTTATGTTTTTCAACACCTGGATGTTTGTTTTTTTTTTTCTTACCAGGTGCCATAATGGTTATCTTAAAACATGTTTAAAAACTTCAGAATTAAATCAATGTTCTTTAAAAAAAAACCAACTTAAAATTGTTCACATAGAGTTTAATCTTGTTTATGAAGTTATATTATCTCTGTGATTTGAAGGAATGAAGATTTTGGAGTTTTTACTCCTTTATTTGTTTACTGATATGATTTAACGCTCTGGTTTTACATATAAATTGAACTTGATTGTAATAATTTATTTTCAGTATCAGTATTGCCACTTACATTGTAGATTGAATTATTTTAGTTAGGATGCTTCAGTGGAAATCCTGGTTTTACCGTCACATGTGAAAAGCAAGTAAGTTGAACATTTTGAAGTTTAAACCGAAAGATAAAAATGTCATTTCTTTACTACAGCAGAATACAGTACAATCCACAGTCCATCAACACCCATTAAAGATTCAGATTCAGATAGATTGCGTCGTAGTTCAGATGGGAAATCACGTGGACGTGGCAGAAGAAATAATAATCCTTCACCACCACCTGACTCTGATCTAGAGGTATATTATGTTAGATGTCTTTGACCTCTTACAGACTCTATCATTATTTTGCACAGAGAAGTATTATTTACACAGTAAAAATAAAGTGGCATTGGCACTTCCTCTCTTTTTTTCTGAACAGTGTTTTTGTAGCATATAGAATTTTTCCTCTAAAGAACCTTTTACAGAGAAGAGCACCTGCTTTCTCTGAAAAAGACTGGGAAGGTTCTTTCTTCTTTTGATTAAATTAAAAAAAACCCCTAACCTTTCCCAAGTTAAAGAAAGGTTTGCATTTGGACAGGAGACATTTGGCACACTTGTGTTTTTTGTTCTCTCGTGCTGTGTTCATTCCTCCCAGTGGCACATGCTTTGTGTTAGGAACACATCTCCCATGACGCACCACAGCTATGAGTGTCCACACTGCATTACTTTTCCTTTCCAAAATCTGAGCCCATTTGTCATCATGGGAAACAGTCTCACTAGGATTTAAAATACTTGTATTTGAACACTTTATTTTTCATTAAAATACCATTTTGTGTGTGGTCAGAGGACAAATTTAAAACACACATTTTTCCATTGGCTGTAAGTAAAAGAATTATTTACTGATGACATAAATTCTTACACATGCAGCATCTAAGTTAAGTTCATAATTTTCATTCTTCAGGTGCCTAAAATCCATTAGAAAAGAACACAGATTAAGGGGATTTGAGTGTTTTGCAGCAATTTGCTTTATTTTCTTTTTTAGAGGTGATGTTCAAGAGCAGTTATATGAACTTAGTTATGGAAGACTTACAAAAGAAGACTTTTGTAAGAAATACAAAATTCAAACCCCAAAGACTTAATTTGCAGAGCCTTCTCTTCATTTATTTCAGTTTCTGTCTCACATTTGGCTTTAAAATAATGCATTGTACAATCTCATTTTCTGTGTGTATTTGACAATAACTATGATTTTATACTAATAGAGTAATTGGGTATAATAGTAATTTTTGTAAAAAGCTAACAGATTGTATTACCCTATTCTGGAAAAAAACTTGTTAGTTCTGAAAATAAATGTCAAGGAAACTATGTTTTTAATATACAACCGTTTCAATGCAATTTTCTCATTTGTGTTCTTACTGATTCAAATTTTAACTTTCCATTTCAAGTATCAGCTTCACAGAGGAACACATTGATTTGATTCTCTTTTTACAGAGAGTATTCATTTGGGATTTGGATGAGACAATCATCATTTTCCATTCCTTGCTTACAGGGTCCTACGCTAACAGATACGGAAGGGTAAGTGTTCACGAAACTGGTGGATATTTTCAGTAGTGTTTGCTGTTTTATGGTTGATCCACAAGGAAGACCAGAACATTAGTTGATTTTTCTGTAGGCAAACCAGTACTGGTGTTTCACGACATACAACATCGAGTAAAGCTGTTTCACTTGTCCATTCTTTATATTTTTATATTCAGTAAATAATTAAATGGCTTTGGGAGTAATACTTTGACCACTTGAGGTTTGGTTTGTAGGTACAAAGTGCCTGCAACCTGTTGATATCATCAAAATACGCAGAGGTTTACCTCCCTTCGGAGTGTGAAGATCTTGCAAGAGTGATTGCTAAAATAACATTTTAGTTCTGAGTAATCAGCAGTGGACCATGCTCTGTATTGAAAAGGGAAGAGGAATAATACTTGCAGACACAGATTACTCCAAAATTTATTTTACCTTAACTTTTTTTAAATCTACGTACTGACTGATGTTTTTGAAAGTCTGCTTATGAGTCAAATCTTTCTATTGTGCACAGTCTGTAAATCATAACTGAACTGATGAATATGTTTATAGACTGTGGGTTTCCTTGGTAACTCTTAGAAGAGAAATGTGGTCTTAAGTGCATATGAACAGTTTATGAATGGATCACCCTTGTGAGATCAGACTCTGTTTTTCCAGGATTTTATTTGAAAACTAATGTCTCAGCTTATGTGAAAATCTGTTAGGCCATTTCATGCTCACCTTGTGTAACTATAATGTGGCTTTTTGGTAGACTTAAAGAATTCTAGATGCAAAGAACAACCAGAGAGTTTTGTCTGGCCTCATGTAATCACTCTGTCTTTTCGTAAAGCTTGTATATATCACTAAAAGGTTTAACCTTACACCCACTTGAGTGAAAGGCAGATTCAGTGTGTGCCCAGGTCAGGTTCTGAATTCCTCCTCATAACTTTGCATTATAAAAACCTAAAGCAGTACTGTTCTGCAGCCTTTCTTGCTTGTTCAAGCGCAGTTTGTTTTCAGAAGTGTTTGCTGTAATAACTGCTTACCTGTTTGAGGAATATAATCTACTTTTCATTATGTGTCAGAAAAACAAGTAAATTCATTAGCCTTTGATTTCCTAGGTGGTGTAAGTTTATATTCAGGTAGTAAAAAGACACTAGAACTTCAAATATTTGAACAAATATTGTATGGATATGTATGCACAGCAGCTTTATAAACATTTACCAAAAGTTATTTTCCATTTCTCAGGCCAAAATGAGCTTTTGCATGGCACCCCAAAATCACTAAATGTATGGCAGCTCAGAATGGGGAGAACAAATCCCAGTTCTCACAAAAAACCCTCAGTGCCAGCAGAAACTCACCACTTGGTTTTCGGCAGTGGAGTAGTGCTGGAAAAGCCTGATTAGTCATTGTTGTAGAAGTACTTGTGCAAGCATATTTTTTCCATTTGTTACTAGTTCCCTATAGTGGTTTCATTAATTGGGGCCTGAACATAAACACCTTTCTTGCTGGATGCTTGAGGCTGAGGAAAGTGTCAAGTATTCTGCTGTGAAGAGATATAAATTGTGTGCTGCAAGGAGGTGGGTGGTAGGCTCCCAATGTCAGCTCCATCACCCTTGGCACTGTTTACCTGAGCTGCAGCTTTTGCCCGGCTGGCTCTGGTTGCGCTCTGTGCGGCAGAATCCTTCTACACTGCGCAACGACCACTGACTTGTGATGTTGAGAGGGATGGCAGCATGAGTGCTTGTGCTGGGGATAACTATTAGATCTTTTAAGTGAGGGGTAGCAATGTGCATGTTCTTGGCTCTCAGATGCAGTCATGAAAGTGTGCAGTTCTTGCTTTGTTTTCTTAAAGTTTCATTCATATCACAATTTCTCTTAGCAATTTCCATACACAGAGGAAATAGGGTCAAATGTTCAAAGCAAATATGCTAAGACATGCATTTGTCATATGAGAATTGCAGGGTTTATTTGCAGCAATGAGAGGTGCACATTTTTTGTTCAAGGGGATTTGCAATGATTTCTGGCCATTAAAGAAATGCAGATCATAAGTCAATCTGGGAAAAAAAATTGAGGGGGATTTTTATTCTTTTCACTTGTATTCTGCTTTCTGAGTGATGTAAAATCATGTTCTCAGAAGTGTCTGCACTGTGTTGAGGGCTAGAAATGCCCTTTTAAAAAATTTAAGCTGCTCACATAATCATTAAAATACAAAAGCTGGACCTTCAAACAAACAAAAATATCCTAATTAAGTAGTAGGGAATTTGGCAACTTGGCATTCAGCTCTTTTCATAATGCTTGAGTGAGTTTCATAGTAACTGTGAATGATGAGCAGACCTGCTGATGAAGGGGTTGATTTTCTTTTCCTTATTCTCTACCTCATTCCTTCTGAGTTCTTGCTTGTGCCACCTTTTTCTGTATGTTCTTACTTTCTCATCTGTTTTTATCACCTGCTCTCCTGCTGCTGCTATTGTGCTTTGCTTTTCCCTGCTTTTGTCCTTTGGCTTTGTTTGAACAAAATAATACCTTTGGTTTTCAGTTTGCACTGCTGTGGTATAAACTGCTACATTTTTATTTAAGAATGATGTGAATTTTGTGAATTTCATGGAAATGTATGAAACTAGTATAGGAATATGATTTGTCATTCCGGAAGAGAAAAAGAGAGAGATCTGTTGATCAAATATGAAGTTATCAGTTACTTTAATTGACATTAGGACTTCTAACACCTCAAAACTTAAGTTCTGAGCCAGATGTCAACTGATTAAGTTTTGGAAGTTGGAGAAAGTCAGAGCCCTTATTTAGTAACTTGGAGCAGGTGGAAATATGTCTCAGTGCTGGCACTTAAAATACTGTGGTATTTATATACATTTCCATTCTCCATGAAAGCATTTATATTCAGAAGCTTTAAAGGAATTTTCTTTTAAATTATAAGCTATTTTGATGTGGTTTAATATATTTTAAAGATTGAGAAAAACAAAGCCTGGTTTCACTTAACCCTTCATTTGTGACCTGTAGGCTTAAGTGGAAAATAATCCTTGTACCCAAAGTGAACTTTCCTGTTTTTCAGCTTCTTGTTTCTCCACCAAACAAAGAAATCAAGTGGGTAGAATTTGGAAATGACATACAGACAATGTTTTGGCTCCAATACCAGTATTCAAAACAAGAGGCCTGCTTAAGCAGTTTGACATTGGTATTTCTTTCCTTCAGCTAAACTGTACCTCCCTCAGTTTTGTACCTGATTTTGACCATACCTGAAAAGACACTCTGACTGAACCTGCAAATCCCAATCAACAAAGAGGGATTGTTTGCTTTCCTCCTCATTGTGTGACACCTCACAATAATTAGTTAGCAATTGGTGGCTTAAAATTACAAAAGAGGGTTTGGTATGGGATTTATTATTTTTTTTAATAAAATAATTCTAGTCTTGTCTTTTTTAAAGTTTTCAGCCCCCCACTGTACTGTCCTATATCTGAGTGTAATCTACTGCAGTGCCTTAAACTAAGGTTCTTTTGCTTTTTACTGGAGCAGTTGCAAGATTGTGACTACACAGATGTTTAAAAACCTAACGCAGATAAGGCTTCTGCTTCTGTTAAACGTGGCTATCCAGAGCTGCAGGTTAACACATTTTATGCTAAGTGGAACTTTCTATAGAAAAAGATTGTGTTTAATCAAGGAATTAAGGTTTCCTTGAAAAGCAACCTGGTTTGCTTCTTCTCTTAGCTTTTATGAAATTTAATCTGACATTTTCAGTAGGTGCCAATGATTTTCTTATTTGTTTTCCTCCTAATTAAATTAGCCTAATAAATGGCACTATTTTAGTATTACTTTAGAGAAATCCCCGTTCTACCATTTGTTTGCCAAATTGGCTGCCATTTAGAAATAACTTGGAGTAAAATGGTTCACAGAAAGCTTTACAATAAGCCATTTTTCCTGACTCAGAAGTGTGATAAAGAGTTTAATAAAAACGTTTAATTTAAGTCACATTTACATTGAAACTTAAAAATATATACTCTCAGCCATTTGTTTAAAATTAACTGTTCATCACAAATATCATCCTCTGTCTGTCCATTTATTCCACTTTTCAAAATGATGTTCCTGTTTATGGGCGCAGCTCAGAATGGGATTAGTTCTACACTATTAGGTTAGCAGTTGATCATTTAGATGTAGCTGGTGAGCTTCACTTGCATCTAACTCCTAACTAGAGCTGAGACATCTGTGGGGTGACTTCTGTTAGTGCTCAGCCAAGAGCAGCCTTGTCTGCTTTCAAAAAAAAAAAAAAATCACCTGCTTTCCACATCACATGCCTACAAAGTAAAATGTTGGTGTACAAATAGAGCAATATTAAACCAGAGAGACGGGATACTTTTGTTCATATTTTAAAGTCTTTTCATTTGAATTAAGAAGCCAAATACTCTTTTTTTTGTGTGGTGCTAATTTAAATAAAAGGCTTGTTTTTAAGGGCAAAGTTCATCAAAATAGCATGATACAATTTTTCTTTCCTGTTTATAAGGGATGTTTTTTGTTACTAGAAAACTTATTTGCTCTTAATGTATGTGAGTTTAAGAATGGATATTATGTCTGTTCTATGTAGCTTTGTTTCTAAATGCTTCTTTCCAAAATTCTTTTTCTAGTTAGTTTTACTTGGGTTTTGGCATTTCCAAAAGGCTAACAGGCTACCAAAGCACCATTCTTTTCCAACTCTGTGACTGACATTTTGCCTTTCAACCAGTAGTTATAGAAAAATGTTTGAGAGTTCAGAGATCATGTTGAAACACCTATTAATTTGATTGAGAGGTGGAAAAAGAAACTAGGGACTGCATCTATTGGTTTTTAGCTTTGAGTTGTCATCAGGTTTAGAATATTAAATTATTTTAAGTAAAATATGGGTTGTCACTTCTGCAGTTCTATTTCAAATATAACTCCTAACAAACTAACATTGTTAATAGACAGTGTCATGAGATAATATAACATGTTCTTTCAAACTCATGCTTCTGTGTGCTTGGATATACTTGGCATTATAGATGAGAAACTATCAAATGTAAATATTAGGCTTTCTTTTCGATTTTTCAAACTGAAAATACATAAAACACACACACACAAAATTGAAACAAGACAGGCATCTGTAATGCATTTGGTAACCACAATGCTGAACATGCTTTTTGAGTTTATTAGCTCAGTAAGGAATAAGTTGTTATGGTAATTTCTGTAGAGAAGTTAAAGTGTGTTATGTATTAATAACAAACAATAGATTTGTTCACTCTGTATGGGTGGGCCAAACTGAAAGCATAATTAAAGCATGGTTTTGTGGAGAATCAAGGAGTGGTTTTAAATATAATTGCCATTTGCAAATAAAACATTAATGGTGATTTGCTTTAAAGTCTCTAGGTATTCCCAGAACTGAATTTTTTCACTTGTGATGAGTGAGAGTTTATTATGAGTAACAGTAGCATTATCATGTCCCTGGTTGATCATAAAACTTGTAAATGGTTGCAAAATCTGGAGAAGTTTTAGGTGAAATGGTTTTACCCTTTTTGCACGGAAGGCAGGGAGCCCCTGCCAGGGGTCCACAACAGTGACCTCAGAGGTCCTGGGAATCATGGTATTGATTGAGTTAGTCATATTTTTGAGCGTTACATGTAAGTATTATAATAAAGGATTAGAGTGAAGAAGTGGATGTTGCATGTAATACATAAAATAATCTTTCTTGAAAAGCTGCTCCTCTAGTCTGTGTTATGGTGTATATATGTTAGGCACATATTGATGGTGTACTCGTTTAATTTCTTCTTTAAGGATCCACCTACTTCTGTGTCTCTCGGACTCCGAATGGAAGAGATGATTTTCAATCTGGCGGACACGCATCTATTCTTCAATGATTTAGAAGTAAGTGTTCATTCTTTCAAAACACATACAGGTGATTTAATATTTGTCTCTTTTTATGTGTTGTTAGATGGTTTGCCAATTATTTTTGCTTCCACAGGTGTAATGTGGTAAAGTTTAGCAAGAACCTGTATAATTTAGTCATTAGGTTATATATCTACACTAAATAGCTGCACTGACTTTCAAAGGTTACAGTAGTTTAAGTGCTAGAGTTTTGTCCCCACAGGTATTTATGACCACAGTAGACAAATTTTAGAAGTGGACACAGCTAAAGTGTCTATGAACATTAGCATGTAGTAGTCTGCACAGGCTATTAAATACTAACCTTCAGCTTCTATGAACATTTAATGGCTGGGTACAGATTTCTCACATCCCACTGTGGGCAAGTACTACCTTAACCCTGGAGAAAATCATTACCATTGTACATGCTGTCGGCCTGTACTGGGGGTCCTCTGCCCTCTCTGGCGGCAGGTACGATTTGTTTTGTGCTGGAGTTTCTGTGCTGCACACGCCTCTCCTCTGCAGCGTGCGGCGAGGAGCTGGTGTCTGCATGCCAAGGGCTTTTTCAGCCCACGTAGGCTATGGTTTGGCAGCACTTGTGAGATTGTTCTAAAACTATCTGAGCTGCTGAAAGAGCTTGTCACCATAATGCCCGACTGTTTCATCTTAAAAGCGTAGAAAGCAATTTCTGATCATATTTTAATAACGTGAAAACATGAAAACAGTCAAATTTCTTTCCCATCATAATGAAGACAGCTGTTTATTTAAAATCCAACTGTTAAGCAAGCTTGTGGCGGGGCTGCCAACACACATTAATCATCAAGTTGTTGTTTTGCTGGATTTTAGAATAGTGTGTTATTCCAGACAGGCAAAAGAATCTAAAAGATTCAAATGCAACTTTTGCTGATCAAAGTTAATTGGCAGCAATTGGCCCTTAAATATTTCCTGATGTTTCCCTTTTCAAAATCAAGCAAAATACACCTTATTTAATAGATGAGCCAAAATAATTTGAAAAATGCCAGTGTGTGATAGACCTCAAATGTGGTTTGTCCAACATCTGTCCTATATTTTGATTCTTTTCATCTAAGAAGAAACCACTCACAGATGATTTGGCATCTAAGAATGTAATGAAATTATTTAAATGTGCTTTATTTTTTCTTCCATTCCTTTGTGGAGTATTTTTTAAATTTTTTTTTATATATATAACAATAAAATAGATGATTTCTTTAAATGTTAAAGTATTTTCTTTCATTGAAGTAACTATATGTAAAGATATGATTGGTTTGGATGTAAGAGTCACCATTAGTAAGTTTCATGTATAGGAATGATTTTTCAGATTTGTAGCAAAGTATAACAATGCTAGTTATTTTCAAAATCTGTTTGAGTTCTGGTTATATTTCATTTTATCCAGAGGAGAAAGTACTACTCTATCTTACCAGCATATTCAATAGCATTCAATGTGTTTTCTTTTGCTGTGCTTAGTCAGATACTTAGTAGATTTGTAGTTACTTCTTCACAGGTGATTGTTAGTCTCTGACTTTAATGGAAATTAATCATCTTCAGCTAATTGGACATGTTCCAGTCTTAACAGTACAGCATCGCAGTTTATTCACTGAAGAGCTTCAAGGCTGCTTATGAAAAAAAAATGCTGATCCAGGTGGTTCACAGAAGCAGAGGAGCTCCCTGGATGAGCTTCGAGCTTTGTATTTCCCCCATTGTAAACTAGTTTATCTTGTGTCTCTAAAGTGTAATAGTTTGTATCTATACCCTGTCCTCTTCATATGCAGGGGCGCTCTGGAGTGAGCAGTTTTGTTGATGTCCTTGTATGTGAGCTCCATGTCCTTATTTCTGAGGAAAGTGAAGTCCAGCCTGAAAGCTCATGCCCTGTCTGGGGGAGTGAAGAGCATGTTCAGGGTGCAGAGGAGTGGGTTGGTGCTTGTGGATTGCCATAGAGAAGTATACAAGGAGGGCACATAAGAAAGCCTGTAGTCTGTGGGAAGCAGGTCATAAGGACTAGACCTGGCCACAGAATAAGGCTTTCAGCTGACCAGAAACGTCAGGTTTTTTGACACGTCACAGACACGTGGTGTTTTTTGAAGCAATGTGTTCTCCTGGAGCTGCGGTTTGTCATTCTTGTGATCATCACTGTTATTAGCAGGGCCTGCCTGGTTCCCAAGGCCTGCGACCTCAGGGGAGATTCTTTGCATCCTTCACAGAAACTGAAAGTCCTTGCTGGGTGGTTTGGAAGTTCAGACTGCCCTACAGTTTGACAGGCTTCCATGAAAACTGAGGGCAATTTGGCTGGGCTGTGCCTCTGGTTTAAAACATCTGTTCCTGCTGAGGAAGGACTGAGTCTGGATGATCTAGTGGCGACTCTGCTCTGGCCTAAGTTTTCCAATCCATGTGCGCAAGCATCTGGGCTGTTAGGAGTCAAGAAGTTTATTGGTAGCATTGCCAGAGAGTCACGAAGCTTGGGCATCCTTGTCCAGAGGAGTATGAAGACAGGCAAAGCTGGATTTGGAATGTGTCTAACCTGCAGTGTAGCCATGTCTCTGAGTATAGGCAGAATTCGAAGTGGGAACCTGAAAGCTGATGCTGTCCAGCTCACCCAGGCTCAGAGGGAACCCTTCCTGGCATACAGAAAGACTGGGTTAATGGGCAGGCAATCATCTGTCATAACTTTGGCCTATGATGCACATTTTTGCAGATACTGCAATTTAATGTTTTGGGGTTTTTTGGTGTTTTTTTTTTTTTTTTTTTTTGTTTTGTTTGTTTGTTTGTTTGTTTTTTGTTT
>JAAGNO010030807.1:16153-40927 GCA_033439905.1 Ceryle rudis
CCCCCATCGCGCCCCCGGCAACGGCCGTCTCCATCTTCTGACGGCAGCTCTCGAGGCACAGAATGAGCAGCAAGAGTCTGCGCGCAGATTTCAGGCACAAACCATCTCATTTAGAATGTTCCAGAGCGTCCGGAAGCGGGGCTGTGCGCTGCCTTCCCTGGGGTCACTGTCATGGTAGGGAAGTTCTCCCACAGCCGAAGGTTTTGACGGGTCTAACACACCCAGCGTTCTGGATACACACCCAGGGTTAGCCTTAGGTATAGGCAGATGGAATCATCTTATAGTCTTGGATTATTTATGACTGATCGTCCGTAAAGTAGCATCTGAACTGTTTTTCATGAGTACATTTCTCTCGAGATGGGTCGACGGGTACAGGAGCCAGACTGAGAAGCAACTCAAGTATCTCACTTACCCCATATTCACATTTTTAAAGTCAAAAATCCCCCCCCCGCAATCAACCCACCCTATATTTTAACTTTTTTTCTCTTTAGCAATAAACTTAAAACTTTAGTGAGGGGGAAAAAAAAAAAAATCAGTATTGTGTACACCTGGAAGTTAAACAGTTGTTAATTCCTGCCTGTGACTTTGAGAAGAACACCCTCACGTAGAGGACATCGAGACCTCAACCCATCAATAGCCTGGGAGAGATGGGAACAGAAACAGGGATCACAGAATCTGCCCACGAGACAATAAATCTCCTGCAGACACCGGAACTTGACTTTAGAGTTCAGCCGAGTAACCTTCAGAGGCACACGGCAATAAATTCACCGTCCTAGGAACGCGTGGCTAGAAAGAGAGACTCAATATTCTGCTGGAGCCATCCAAAGGATCACAGAAGGACTCACGGGCAGGAGCGTGAGCTCTGTGGTGAGGAACACAGCGAGGCTCTGCATCTGTACAGTTTCCAGAGGAGTCTGTCAGGTGGTTCTCTCTGAGCTCCACGGAAAAGCAGAGCAGAGATTTCGGACAGCAGCAGCGGGATCTTGTTAACAAGGCCGTAAGATTTTTCAGCTGAAATTTCAAACCACTCAATTTGTCCACGATGTAATTTCTTAGAATTACATGCACCGGGAGAAGAAAACTTGCAGGTCTTTGAAGCTGGGTAGACACTGCAAACCTTGGTACGCTTTGAGACTAAACGTTGGGGGACGGATAGAGAGGAACCCGAGCCATCATTTGCGGCAGCTCTCGGGTTCATCTCTCCTGTCAGCTCTGCTGCCTCCAGCACAGCTCCCACCTCGCTGCAGCAAGAAAAGTCACATCATGGGCTTCACAGTTCATAACCTGCGAGAGCAAGACAGTTTTTCCATGCACAGTCACACCATTGCTGGCTTTTTCCACCACCACCTCCCTCTCAAGCACCAGTCCCCTACTCCCACTGCATGAACCGCTCGAGGGTGACAAGAACCCTCTTGGTCACCAGCAAACAAACTAGAGCCACGCTCGATGATTTACACTGCTCCCAACAGCCGTCCTCACACTGAGGTACTCATAATATTTCACCTTCATCAGTGCAAAATCCGCTGCTTGGCCATAAAATGATCATGAGGATGGTTTTAATATTTCCAGGAATGTCTGTGTGGGCTTCAGTTGCTTCCTACTCTCTGTTCCAGCAATAACTTCTGACAGTCCTGCACCATCAAGTCTTTCTGCTCCAGTTACTCCTTCGCACACAGACATCTCACAGTTCATAAACTACTCCTTTCCCCAATTAATCATCAGCTGCTTTAGCCATTATCCCATTAATTGCTGATAACCCCTCACATGTAAAAGATACAGAAACACGGTAGGGGACTCGCGGTTTTCAGGTGTCTCCTACCCATGAAAGCAACGGGTGGCCAAGCCAGACTGGGATATTTGAGATACTGCACTGGTGTCAAAGTGGCTGTCTAACCTTCTACCCCGTCTCTGGGTGAGAAACAGTACAGAATCAAGCTGCGTTGGTGCAGAAAGCTCTGCCAGACTCCCACAGCTCGGTAATTTGGGGCTCTCGGATCGAACATCTCTGTGTGTGCAGCAGCTCTCAAAAAAGAGAGTATTTCTCAGTGACTCCATCTGACGCCTTTCTGGAATCCGTATCTGCTCGTGGCACGCCCAGCACCCTGCTGCCAGGACTCCCACACACACCAGCGTCCTGGGGGAAGAGCCACCTCTGCTCACTCGCTGCGAAGCCATCGCTGGCCGTTTACTCCTGATGCTCCTTGGTTATGGGGATGGGACACAGGCAGAAGGAAATTCTTCTCTGCTGCCTCTGGAAGCGCCACTCGTGGCTTTACAGATCCTCATTTTCCTGCCCCCTGGCCAGACCCATCTTTTTCAGGGGTTAGAGATTCACTCTCTTTAGTCACGTCTCATTCAAAAGCTTTTTCATACCAAGCTCTACACAAAACCAAACAGAAATGGAAAACAAATAAATAAATAAACCACCTCCAAAAGGTAATTTGCCCTTGACGAGCTAAACGCTGAGAGACACGAGCACAAACATCCCTGAACGTGCACTGTCATCTCAGACGAAAGACCCAGGAGCGGATCTCGCCGCGTTCCCGCGCGGGCAGACGAGCGTTCCAGCCGCTCGGATCCCATCAAACGGGGAACGCAAAGCGCTCGCTCGCCTGGGTTATTTTACACTTCGGACCAAACAAAAGCAGCAATAAAACCAGCAAACAAAAAAGAGGCCAACAGCCTCCTCAGGGCAGGTCACGCTGTTCTTCTCGTATGTTAAGTTAAGGGAGAAAAATCCTGCTCTGGTTCAGGAAGGAGCTGTTCTACCCAGCCCCTTCCAAGCTTCTAATCCTGTTTCTACCCAGGACTGGGGGAACTGAAAATGGCAACACTCGTCCCACTGTTGGAACCGTTTGCAGGTGGAGCAGCTCCACCGGCTCCCAGCGGGTCCCAGCCCTCGGGACTCTGCCAGAGGAGTCTCCTTTTTCAGCAGGCGAGAGATGTTCTCACTGATCATTTCACTGAGCCCCATTAAGCAAGCACAGCTCCATGTCTCTGTGTGCCGAGAGGTAACTTCTGAAAAAGAGGAGTTCTGGTTTGATTTCACAGCTACGGCTTTTACGCTTTTCCCTTTCAGTAGCTTTTGGGAAGGGTTCCACACACTCTGTGAGCCAGCTTCTCAAGAGACGCTGCCACGGCCTGTTCTTCTGGAGCACTGCTGCACAGCAGCAGCTGGCGAACTGCAAACACGAGCGGTTGTTCTCCCGGACACAGCATCAAGAACCAGAAGCCACCTTTCACCAGAGGTTCCCCCCAGGCAGCGTGGCACCAGGGCTGCAGCAGCCGAGGCCAGGCTGACAAGAGTTTCTAGGTGACCCAAGGCAGGCTTTCTTCTGAAAGAGGGTTTTGCGATAAGCTAAACTCCCTCTGCTCCCTTTAGAAATCTGCCGAGCTCCATTTCTGCTAGTTTTACCCTCTAAGGCTGTTTGATAGGCAAGGTTAACTTAATCCACTGGAGAATAGGCACTTGGGCACACCGGTCGGTGTGGCTGCGACTGCCAAAGCCTTTTGGGTTTCAGCAGCTCCTGAGCACTGCCCGAGCCTCACCTTCGATCCCACAACGCGGCAGCCTGGGCAGAAAGCGTGTTCTGTTTGAACAAGAAAAGGTTGTGCTTCCAGTAGTTACTGTTGTCAAATCACAAGTGACAATCAAGAAGTTACCCAAAGGTCTAACGGAAAATCTGGAAGGTAAAACACGTGGGTGCATGGTTTTGATGTGTCGGGGTTTTGCTGCAGAGCTTATTAAATAGGAATGATGTTTTCCCCAGCTTCTGTGAGGAAGCCCTGAGATAGAGCCTCTTTGGTCTCCGTTTACTCCTGTACACGTTTCTCTTTCCCATATGGAGTCTTTTATGAAATGCACCTCTGGCAAGAGCCACGCAGTTTCAGCTGTGCAGCAAACACAAGGTTTTTCTTCCATCCAGAACGCAGGCGCTCAAAAATAAAACCCGTAGGATTCTTTGCACCTTATTCCGACGTATCCCAGTGCATTCAAAGCAGAACATCTTCTAGAGATGCTGCTTTTCTTTCGGGGTCAATGTCACAGGAGGATTCACAGCAGTTAACGGCCACTGTTGTTTAATTATGATAATGCTGCTTTAAATAAAAAACCCTCCAGAGTCTAGAAAATACTCCGGGAACTTTCTCCTCTTGCACAAGTTAGTAACACACTGGGTCAGTCATAAGCCTGCGAGCGAGTCCTGCCTGAGCATTTAATGTCCTAATCACACGGAATATTTGCACTAGTAAATCTACAGAGCATAAGAGGAGACTTCAGGCTGCAGAAAGCTCTGTAACTACTACATTAGAAAATTAAACTGAAAGGAAAGTGAACTTTGGTTTTTCAGTCACCTGCTTGGTTCAGAAGGCATCTTCCCCAGCGCTCAGCACCGGGAGCTCCAGCGGCTCCAAAAGTGGCAGAAATCACATTGATTTTCAAACCTTTGAGTTCTATCTATCAGTGCAAGGAGGGGGAGACCCGAGGTAACTAAATACGTTTAGAACAATTCAGGTTTATAAGATACGCCTGCATAAAGTGCCACGAAGGCAGCGAAATTCACCCGTGAATCGAGTATTTCAAACTGATAACGCATTCGTTTTCCTGCCCTCGGTGTATCCGGAGACCTACAACAATATATACAAACCAGCTCTTCGGAGAGTTGATTTTCAGATTTATTGCTGTGCCTCTGCTGTCCTAATCTCAAATCGAAAGAGCAATACGGATACTGACAACAATAGTTCTGTGGAAAGCAACTGCGAGACGATACTGCCCAGGACTTGAAATGATGGGAACATAAAAGGCAGAAAGTGAGAAAAATCCCGTGGAAAAAGACTCGTGCAAAATCATTCCAGTATCAGCCCGAGTAGAGGGTTGAGCTTTTCCTCCCAAGAGGCAGCAATTGGAAGGAGAAGAGAGAGGTCTACTGCAAAACCCAGAAGAGGCACCACTCTGCTGTGTCTATCTAAGCCCGGCCCTGCTGCACAAATACCCCAGGTGGAGTCGCCGAGTCACAGAAGCTCTAAACATCTCAACACGGCACCGCCAATGGCCTGTAAAATGATCTAAAAGCACCTCCCGGGACAACGAGAGTCGCATCCTCCGCAGGCTGCACGAGGGTGCTGAGCAGCATCCGCAGCAACACGGAAAGGCTTTTCCCCTCCGCTCTGGCAGCGGAACCCAGCGGAGATTCCTGTGTCCAGCCCTCGTTCCACGGAGAGAGCCCGAGCCAACACGAGTGACACGGATTCCTTCTCCTCCTCACGCCACAAAACCACCCGGACCGCGGCAGGCTGAGCAGACCCGTGCGTTCACCTGCCTACTGTACGTATTCTTCTAAAAGGAAGCCAGCTATTTGAAAGAAAAGGGTCTGTTATGGGGGTTCGCTTGATTGCTGTGGTGTGCTTTGGAGATTTTGAAGAAGAAAAAGCAGAAGAAGATAGGCAAAAATATGCATTGTCTGACACCCTGCGTTAAACCGCTGGCAGTTTGGCTGCTGGGATCAGGATCTGAAGCCCCAGCAGCAGGAATCCCGGGGAGACATGGACAAGGGCCTGCCTCCCTCCTTCCTTCCTTCCTTCCCTCAAGGAGAAAACCTAAAGCTGGTCAAGGTGGGGCATGGACAGACTTTGGTCCTCATTCCATCAGAGGAGATGGAGTAAAAATAGTCTAATCCAGTAAAAAGGGGAAAGAGTATTGAAAAAGTTTAAGGCTTGTGCTATTTCTTTCTCTCTCATTAATCAGAGCAATTTATAGTTCAGAGGGGGTTGGAATTTGAATCACTTCATCATAATTCCAACTCAAAATTCTCTCTCTCAAGCCTCACCGGGAAAAATAACTGACAATTGGCAAAACACCAAACAAGCAGCACGGGAACGCACGACAAAACGCTGAACACAAATCGCTGCTTGAAGAACAATAAACGGAACGCGCAGAAAACCACAGGGTAGTAATTCTCGTGCACACTAAGAATGACAAACACTAAGGAAGACAAACAAGGGCACACGATTTTGTTTGCTCCCTTCAGTAACAGAGCTTGGGGGTTGGCCCGTGCTGGAGAGCAGCGTAAGGGAGCAAACTGGTTAACCGGGAGAGGCAGACAGCCCTGCAGTCTAAGCCGAGCATCGTGCTGAACTCCAGAGCCCAGAAAGCCACCTTTCTCCTGACTGGGTCTCGAGGATATTTACAATTTTGAGTAGCTATTTGAGAAAGCGACCTAAGCGAGCGAGTCAAGGGGCAGGCACCAAAGGAGGGCAGAGTTACAGGCGCGGCAGGCGAGGCAGCACCTCGCGTTTCGCGCGAGTTCGCTCCTCGCGACGCTGTTTTGGAAAACAAAAACCTCGGACCAGGCAAATCCCTCTGGAGCCAAGGGCAGCCCCATGGAAACTTCTGCGAGTCTGATCCAAATAAAAGCAGTCATTTCAAAAACAGTGCAGAAACTGAGACTCTTCTGCACCTGCAGAGAACGGGAACAAATCCCCTGCCCTCCTCCCTCGTGCCTCCGCCCTCCTCGGGCGGTCGTTTTGGGTGTTACCACCGCAGCAAAACTCCACACGGCAGATTTTACTGGGGGTGTCCACCCCACCGTGAAGTCACGGCGTGTAAGCACAATACAACAGAAATTACCCTGAAGTTTGGACCTGCTCTTACTTAAAACTAGGACGATGTGAAGATACAGGCACTAAAGCCCCTCTTGCTGAAAGCTCCCCACCCCGTTTTAAACACTTTCGTACTTTAAAAGAATACAAAGTGAGTTCTCGGTGTTCTTTAAGGTAGAAATCATCATCTCCTCTACCGGAGGACAATAAAGAAGAGGGCAGCAGCAAACAGAAAAGGCCAGGCTGTTAGAATTTATCTATTCAGCAGTGACAGGAAAAAAAAGCCAAACAACAAAGGCACCGGGAATTTCCCAGGAACTGCCAAAAATCCCAAGTACCAAAGTAGACAGGAGGTGTTCCAATCTTAGCTACAAGGGTTTTTTTTTCCCGTTCTATAAAATTAACAAAAGGGCTGCAACTGTAACAACCTCCTAAGTTAATTGCTCTGACTAATACACTGCTCAACACGTTTGGGTATCGCTTCCATCCAGGCAGCACAGAATTCCCCCCGGTCAGCAAGGCCACCTTATTAAGGCTGATCCCAAATCCAAATAGCATTAAGGGGGTTCTGTGGGGGTTTTTGCCTTTTTGTCTTTTAAAGACTCTCCCCTCCATCCCTGCTTTCTGCTACTGCTGAGAGGAAGGCAGGAATATCTGCAGGGACAGCACAGGAGACGGGTGCGCGTGAAGGGGAAGGAGGGTATTTGGCAGCAAGTGCAGCCGTGCGCTTGTAGTGCATGTGTTTAAGTGTACAGCTACCTAGGGTACAAACACCGCTCCTTCCCCTCGTTCAGCTGAGCTGGAGAGCTCCAGAACTCGCAGCCACCATCGAAAGAGCTCCTCGTTTTAGCAGGTTTGAGCGACAAGAGGAAAACAAAACAGATGAAGCAACGCGAGGTGATCAGAGGGAACTTTTGATGGCGGGACTCGCGCAGGAGAGCTGTAATATCACCGCTATTCAAGATCCTTGAGGCACCTCTTTGTAATCTGTAACCAGATTTGACAATAAACCAGGCAGCAAAGCCATGAGGACCCCGCAAGGCCTAGCGAGACAGGTACCCGGTAAAGAACGACCTTATCAGCCACCAAGCCAAGGAAAGGTTAAGGAAGGGAGGCTCTGGGTGCAGAATCTCTCCTGACACCACTCACGGCTCGGGTGAATCTCAGACTCCCTCTGCTTTCTTTGCCAAGTCAAGCTAGTTTGAAGAATCACGTCCCAGGGTATAGAAACATGAATACAGAACTAGCTGGGGTTAGTAACGTGGAAATAATGAAGCCTGTCTTCCGAGTGCAACTCGCTAAAGACCCTCCTTCAGTTACGCTTGCGGGGGGGGTTTAAGACATCTGCTCAAAGCCCTGTTTAGGTTCCAGGGATCAAGTTAGAACCAGTATTTGAGTTTTAAAAGAATAAAAGGGTTTGCAAAGGAAAAAAAAAAAACACAACCAACCAACCACCACAACGTGCTTTTCATATAACCTTGAACTTAGACTCCAGTTGACATCATTAAGTTACTGGGCTCCATTCCACCAACAAAAATTTACCTTCACCTCAAAGCCTTCGAATTAAGGACTCCAGGTAAGAATCTCACGTCAGAGCTACCGCGTGAGCTGGAACGAGCCTGGAACTTGGACTAGCTGTGGAAGGGGGAGGGGAATTAACCTGCTGAGTTATAAACCCGGTTCTAAGCGAGGCGGCTGGCGAAGCAGAGCGTGTGTGCGTGTCCCGGTAAGGTCAGTTAAGGATGACATCACTGATCTGTTTCAGTTCACCTCTCTAAACAAAAGAAACAAGTTAACTGCAAAGCAGCAGCGCTGGGGAAGTGGAAATGGTTTCTCTTCCTATGTACCAGCGACAGCCACGGATTCCAGAGGATCCACGGTCTCAGTTTGTGCGTTACAAAACTCTAATTTAAATACAGGATTTGCTAGTTACGTACCAAGTTTAAACCCCCGTTACTTGTTCGGCTGCGCGCGTTACACGAACTAACGGGGCAGGCCCTTTTCTGGGCTCACTGCAGCGGCGGCAGGAGGAGAGGGGGCAAGACGAGTCTTAGAACTCAACTGATCTGTAAAAAAATACGATGCTCTGGCACGAGAACGGACGATACAGGTTGGAACGAGATGATCTTTAAGGTCCCTTCCAACCCAACCCATCCTGTGACTCTATGACAATAAGATCCGCATTCTTGCTGCTAAAACTCAAAGCACTGGGTGGAAATTGCTTTACACCCTGAAAAATTACTGCACGGAATTAGCCACAGCAACCACCAGCGGCAGCAGCACAAGCTCCACGTACGGGCGAAGCTCTGAGATACGTACCAGCTGTCGTCCTCTTCCTGGCAGTTTTCCAGTTCTAACACCTTCACTTCGTCCAGATCCGCATTATTCAAAAGATTTTCTAGATCTCCGCTTTTTTCACCGGGATTGGGTTCGTTGATTTTAACCGAGGGATCAACGCCTGCAATGACCAAGCTGCCCACGAGCTGCGGGCCGTTCCACGTGTCCACGCACGAGGAACCCCTGATACTCTCATCCGCCTGGCGCAGGCGGGGAGACAGCTCCCCGGGGGCAGCGGTGCAGCTGTACTGCATTTGGGCATCGATGCCTTTTATTAAGCAGTTGTTCTCTCCTTCCTCCTTTCTTATTTTGCTTAACTGGTTGTGCAGATCTGCCATTATTCGCTTCTCCGTTATGGCATTGATGCTGTTATTGATTTCCATCCCGTTCAGACCAGAGTCCCGGTTACCCACGCCGGGACGGATCTCGCTCGGCACGTTTGTCCCAAGCACGCTCCTGCCGCTCTTCGTCCTCGGGTGCTGATTCTCCATCTCCAGCCTCCTCACCAGCTCCCGCAGCTTCTGCACCTCCTCCAGCTCTTGGCCAACCTCGCCGGCCGCCGGCTCCGTGTCAGGGCCCATGGCAGAGTTCTCCGTGGAGTCTCGTCCTAAGTCAGGCTCCAGAGCATGATCCTGCTGGATGACCGGGGCGCTTCCAGGAACCACCATCATCCAGAACGCCCAGGTTCACTGCAACACATGGAAAACGAGTAAAAGCTCCACAGAGCTGCACAATATTTCACGCAACCTGGAATTAAACACCAAAAATACGGAGTTTTATAAGCGTAAAACTAATTATAACGGGGTACGAGGCGGCTGAATTTAATCCAAAGCTGTTGAAAAAGAACCACCGAAATGAGTGTGAAACTCGTTTTGAACGGCCACGACGGGCAACTGTTACGCCACAAATTAGACTGTATTAGAGGAAGCTGATTTAATCACTCACAATAGTTCAGTTTCCATCTGTTTACAAACAAAATCCATGAGAAAAGCCCCGATCCAGCAGAGTCAGGAAACATAATTAGCAAGGTGCTGACGTCAGCCAACGACAGCGTTAAGAAAATGGTCAAAACATCCTTTGTTCATTACCAGGTTTATCCTGGGAAAGCTGGAAATAAGTTGGAAACGCTTCTGAATCGACTCAGACCAAAGCCTAACGACAACGACTAACGGCGGGGACTGCGGTACGTGAGAATCAGCACTAATGCCTTCACTGGCATACTCTCCTGTTACAGCTGAAAGGAGGGGGGCGAGCTCTCGTGCTGCAAAGACAGCGAGAAGCTGATAAAAATAAAAACAGAGAAATGTATCACAGCACGGACCCCACGTTCCAGTAAGCTTCGCAAAATGAAGCCACGTCTCCGCTTTTCCCACCTGAAGTGCTGCTGCTCCCCCCGTGGTTACGGTGGCCGAGGGAGGGCGTGCAGAGCTTTAAGCTTGCTCAGGTCCTTGGGCTTCCCCAAAGCTATTTTGGGGCTTTAAACGCAGTTCTGTAACACTCACGGAGCAAGAAGCAAAATGCTGGTTTGTGATTTGCAGGAGCTTCCAGTTTCAGGACGCGCACTCATTCCTGAACTGACTCTTCACTGAAAAGCCCCTAGGAGGAGACTAATGTTGCACAGAGCCAGGAAAATGGTTAAAAACCCCAATAATTCTACATCTTTCTGTTTTGCAGGAGGGCAAACAGACAGATGGATGGGCAGGAGGAGTCAAGATGACCCGGCCAATTCAAAGTCGAAAAGATTTCACGCGCGTGGTAGAGCTGCATTTGAGCCCCGGGTTTTTGCGGCTGCCGATTTTCTTCCCCCTTCCCCTTCCATTTCTCCTGGTTTTAAGGCCTCGCTGCCAGCAGGTTGAGGAAAACACAAGAACTGCCACAGAAGGTTAAAGATACAGCCACCCTCCCGCACGCCCGCCCCCGAGCATCGCCCGAGTACTTCGTTCCTTGTAACAGCAGCAGCTCAGCACGTGTCCTAAAAAACCAGTTTTCTTTTGGGGTTGTTTGGGATTTTTTGTGGGGTTTTTTTTTTTGTTACTTCACAGGTTTTAGGTTTTACTTTGGTCCTCTACGTGCAAGATAAAAATTCTGAGTTAATAACGAACAAAACCAGCACTTAGGAAGAGCTGTAAGCGCAGAGAGCCGACTGCAGCTCGCTTGAGCGCTGCTGAAGTCATTTTGACTGGGGGAAAAACGATTTAATTTGTAGTTACCCAGCAATCCGATTCCTCCCCGTATGCCCGCTGCGAAAACCTCCTCTCGCTCCTTCGAAACCTCTCGCCCAGGAAGGGAACGATCGTGATTTCCAGAGACGGTTCAAAGCTATTGCTCGGTAGCTGGCTGGGGACGCTGAGAGCCAGCGGGGAGTCTGAGAGTTCTACTGAGAGCCAAACACCACGACCCAAGGGAGGGAGGGGGGGGGGAGGGGGGGAGGAGGGGATGGGAGGAGGAAAGGAGGGAAGGAAGGAAGGAAGGAAGGAAGGAAGGAGGTTCCTTTAAGTGTTTTGGGTTTTTTTCAGTGTTGGGGGGGAGGGGGTAAGGTATTGGTTGTTTCATAGTTGGTTTGTTTTCTTTTTTTTTCTTAGTGTTTGAATAATTAGTTAAAACTTTAGGTTAATTGGAATTCAACTATATTAAGTAAAAATTGCTGATTGATACTGTTTTGCCCATGACAATCAGAAAGGAATGAATGTGGGTGAACATAGAGGAAAGGGGATAAAAGTTACTGAGTGTAAACAGGCAGCTTGTCTGTAGGTCTGTCTGACTGATCCTTACATTTGACGACTGCAGTCTATCCTCTACATTTATTAAATCCTATTTCTAGCTACCACATGGGGGTGAGGTCTTTATTCTGTGTGTCTCTGTGCAAACACTAGCCAACTTCAGTCCCACCTCGCAGGCCTTTTAAGAGATCTAGGCACCTGAAAGGGGATTGGGACCACAGACTTGAAGTGCGCATGGTTTCCAGGGTCAGGCAGCTGGAGAAGACCCAGGTTTTGGAGTCAGCTACTGGATCAGTCACCGAGGGGAAGCTTGCAGACGTTCAGCTTTGCTGCTGCATGGTCATGACAGCACACAAAGGCAGTAGTCGTCAAGCTGTCAGGCTATAGTGAATAGGATCCAGCTGCGTCATAAGAGCCTGATGCATTCAGCAACTCCTAACAGTTCATTAATCAATGAAAATTGAGAAAATTTTGTGCATTTCAAAGAATAGGCAAACTTTATTTTTAGGAGAGCCTTGACTAAAACACCCTGGGGAATGTAAATGTACGTACAGAAAAGAATTGCCACAAAATAGACTAGGTGAAAAAAAGAAACATTTTTTAAATTTGACATTCTTTATAAACTTGGATTAAGGACCTGATAAGATCATGGAACTGAATGCTTAAGCCAGAAGAACACAGGGAACAGTATCTTATGATGAGCACAGTATGGCAGTTACTTGCTTAACCCAAACTTGCTGACAGAGAAATTGTTTGTGTATCTGTGCTGAGTGAACCAGAATGAAACAAAATGTTGGCTTGAGTGAGTCAGCACCACACTGACAGAAGCAAAATGCAGAGAAGGTGGTTTCCAAGTATAAATATTTTAAACTATATTCTTATTACCAAAGCTGTTAGGACTCTCCTTCACAGAAGGAATATATTATGAAAAAAGCATTAGGCTAGCTCATAATTAGGTAAAAAAATTCCTATCTGCCATACTCGACACAGCATACTACAGACTTCAACATGATAGAAAGAAGCAAAATCATATAAATAGTTGAATTGTCTACTGCTATTAAATGGTTTCTTATTCTTTTGCAGAACTGGTAGCTAAAAGTGACTTCTGGTGAGCCACTCTCACCTCAGACACAATAACTGGCTTTGGAGGCTGCATCTCGCAAGCAACACTTGAGATCAGAAGCAACATGATATCCAGAAAGCTATCCCTCTAGCAAATCCATTTTCTATTTCATCACTCTCTGAGATGACAGCACATTTTGGGAAAAAAAAAAAAAAAAAAAAAAAAAAAAATCCTGTTTTGAACATTTATTTTCCATGAATCCAGACATGACAATAGCTTTGCCAAAGCATTCTGCTTTGTTGGTAAGGGAAGCAACTTCACCGCTAGTCTGAGGCATCACTTCTCTGTGTGCTTCCTCCACAGTTTGTGCCTTTAATGGGAAGAGGTATTAATACTCTACTTGTGACAGCAGCTCAGCAGACTGTCATGTTTAGAAGCAGATCTTGAAGCAGTTCATGCAAATGACATGCCAGCTTGTCATCTTCAGTAGAAGAGTACATTAAGAGTAGGGAAGTCTTCAGCAGTGACATGATAGAAGAGTAAATATGAAAAGTTCTCTATCTGTCAAGTGAGAACAGGTGACAAAGGAAGGTGACAAAAAGTAGAAGAAAGTAGTTTGATTCTCGTAAATTAGGTACAGCTAGCAGCAATGGTTAATGTCTAAACTTCTAAATTGCTTGGTGCAGCAGTAAGAGGGCAGTAAACCTCAGAAATCAGTAGTACTACTGAGGCTACAGAAACTGGAAGAAATATGATGCCATATTAAGAAAAGAAGTAGAGAGACATGAAATGGGCTGGTGGGAAAAAAACAGAACCTCACTGCAATCTAAAACCAATGCATTTATCAGAGTGGCAGTGAATACTAAAAACCTATTCATATTTTTAAGGGTTTTTTTGTGTGCATTTTGCAAGAAACACAATGTGGTTACTCTGAGAAACTTGTATATGTTGAACATGCTTAGATATTGTATAGAATTCTTAAACACAAAACTGCAGAAAAACATCTTAGACCCTTCCCATACCTTCTGAGAGATAAGGAGAAAGCACCAAGGTGGAGCCCTTCCCCGAGGTATAGGTGGGGGAATAATGCCTCTGGTCTAGAGGAGTGCAGTCACTGCTTCTCTCCAAGAAAACTCTCTGAAACTAGGCTATGTTCTCAATTTATCATCACCCAAAAGCTAAACCTGAGAGACAGTTTTGATAAAGATCATAAATACTTCTTGTTCCATTTAAAACAGGTGCTGGAACAAGAATAGATAGCCAGATAATTTCTCAAAGTAGTCTTTCCTCAGAAATCCTATCTCCAGAAAACATCTTGTCTAGATAAAAAAGGACTGTGAGGGAGACCTTCTTGGTTTTAAACTTTCCTTCTTTCCTATGTTTTCCGTTTATTTCCTTGTTCCTCATGGTGACTTTGTGAAAAATCTGCTCTCAGTCTGTACTTATCCTCTTACAAAAGGGGAAGAAAGCAGCATACTATCGGTCTTTATCTTATCTACTAAGTGTAAGTGGATATCTCAAACCTGTGAGCCCACTGAGTCTTGTGAGGCTCTTTTACTAAATGGTTTGTTTAGAGTCTAACTGGATAGCTCCATTCTCTCATGAAATTTTCCAGTTAGGCTTAGACAACTGCGTTCTGATGCTGTTCATTGAGGTCTGCCAAATTCCAGGCAAAAGAATTTGTGTATGAGTTAGATTAAGTTATTTTTCTATTCAGCCTGCTGTACTTTTGTCTGGGTACTGCCATAGATATGACTGAGACTGAAGGGATTTCTGGAAGGATTTTCTGTTATCCAAGTAGTTAGTAAATTATCAAACAGGTTCTGTCTCTATTCTCATCAAAAACCTTTCACATCAAGAGACAGGACATATTTAATTAAAAGCAACAAACTGAGGTGCAATCACTAACACTAATAAATAAACTTGTTTATAAGAATACACAGTGGGCCATACAGACATTCCTAATGAATAGCATTCAAAAAGTGATAAATTTAAGATCATCCTATCCGTGGGAAATCCTCCAAACTAATTTATCCGATTAGAATTATAAACACAGATATTGTGGATTCTCTGACAATTACTGGTTTACAAAAAAGGCTAAAAGTATCCTGCCTTCCCTCATCTGCTTTAAAAAAGATAATGCAAAGCAACTAGAAAAACAGGTAACAGAAATTTTCAATCCTCATCATATTCTTTTTCTCTTCTTCACATAAACATTATTTCCCTTGTTTCAGTACAACTTTCATCATCAAACTAATAACATTCTTTTGGTGTCAAAATCAAAGTCACCATCATAAGAATTCTGTGCTAATGGGTGTGGCAAGAAATGCTATAAATACTTTCAACTTGTCCAAATACATCATAGCTAAGAAAACTCAATCAATAAAAAGCATCCAAGAAGTAGTTTTAATATATCGCCTTCTTTCTTCTCTCTGTAATAATTATTTTCCTTTTTTTTTTCATTATTTAATTTCTCCTTATTGAAAATAAAAGGATGGAAGGATAGCTGCAGTTCATTTTTTCATTCCTAAAAATAGCTGTGAATATAACCCCGTGGAAAACATTGGCAAACGGAGTATTTTTTGACTTACGCAGAACGCTTAATTCTTTCAGCAGTTAATTTTTCCATCTAGGTATTTTTCAACACTACAATACAAATGTAATATTTAATCTATTCAAACTCTTTACAGGCTGATATCTATCACAATTCAAATTATTACTCTTCCCTCCAATTAACTATGAGACAAACCTTAATACTTAAAGAAAAATTGAGGTCATGATAAAGGGAATGGATTTATAAATTTACATGTATGTGTGCATGCACTTTAATTATGTGGAAAGTGTTTAAAATCTCTACTGCAGCCTTCAGAAATGTTGCAACTGGGAATACATTCATATGAAATAAACACATAACTCTAAGTTGAAGTTTTTACCATTTAGGGTAGCTCAGTTTAAGAGTTAAAAATACTAATTGGAAGTTAAAGACTCTGCTTCAGAAAATAGAGAACTATCTCTTTTTTTTTCTTCAAATCGATAATTCTATGCTCTATCAGCTAAAATAATTTAAGTCTCTAAGCTGGATGTTGCAACTTTTTCTCCTATACTGGAGGGTTTTCACTTTATAGGAGACAGAATTTCTTACTTATTTGACTGCATAAGTGGCTTGGTATCATCTGTATGATCATCCAAGAGGGTATTCTAGTCAAACCAACACTGACTACTTTTAGTAAATTTTTCTCCTTCTTAAGAAGATTCTGAATTGAAGATATTTACGTCTGAGAAAGTGGTGACGTTGTGTACTCTTAACATAACAGTACATATCCTTTAATGCACCATTCTTCATTATTTTGGTGGTCTGTGTTGTTCTTTTAAAATGGTTTATGTTTATTTAGTTTGAAGAAGACTTTGCTTCTGCAAGAACTACCATGGAATCAAGAGATAACAAATGCACTCAAATCCAAAAAAAAGACAACTTTGTCCAGCCTGGGAAATGATAAAGGGAGAATTTATGTACAGAGTTTACAAACTACTCAATATCAGCGAAAATGGAAACTGCATTTTTACATCTGAGTTTTATGCTTAAATAGCTCCTTTCAATCTCCACCACTGTGTACTAAAATCAGATTACTCTGAGAAGTTAGGGATTTCAAAATTTCTTTTTTTTTTTTTTTTTTTAAGCCTAGGATAAGGTCAAACAGTTCCTCAGTAGTCTGAATGTTTTGGGGTTTTTTATTTAAATGAACTAGATACACATAATTTAAAAGAAAAAAATAATCAACCTACATTTTATTTCTCAAATGTATGTTAATTGCAGACAATCAATTTACTTACAAAAAGTTTTCAAGGATATAGTAGTTTATAACACTGGGGCATTCACTTCAACATATTTAGAAATAGTTACTTTTTAACAGTGAATGCACCATGTCTGAGAAATAATAAAATAGAATGAATGCATATCCTTCCAATCTGCTTTTATGTCTTTTAGTACTTGAAATTCTCAAATTTAGGTTCACTAAAAAAAGATAAAACAAATGGGTGATGTAAAGACCAATTGAAGGGCAAGTTAATCTAGAGTGAAGTTTCCTAGTTTTGAAATACTCAAAGCTTGTTGCTTTACTGTGATGACTTTTACGGAAGAACTGATTCGAACATGAGTTATAAACATTCCCTAGTAAACCAATACTTATTATAGGCTAGGATTTCTGAAGCTTAATACCTTAGGTAAATATTGTAGAGTTGATGGTGTTGAACTTTAAATAGCTGTGTATATAGATACATATAAATATAATTTTTATATATATATAAATTAATTGTGGGACTGTAGAATGATGAGAAAAATTGACAGCAGATCAGAAAACAGAGTAGAAATAAGACTAAGTCTGTCCACATGCATCTTTCACTTCAGAACTAGAGGCAAAAATGTATTCCATGGAAACTAGTAAGAGATTTTGTAATCTACTGAGCTTTTTTTTAAGTATGGAACTCTCCATTCAACTACAACATTCCTGCTTCTGTGCCAGTTAGCTAACAGATGAGTAGGAGGAAATTTTTGTGATCCTTTTGTTTCACACTCCAGCAATAGCATGTGTAAAAGATTAGTTTTGCTGTGCTTACCAGCCTCAAACAGCCTTCTTCTGTCTACCATGATCAGGAGAAGACACAACAGAAAATGGTACATTTAGCTTTGATTTTGAGCTATCTTTTCCTAGATTGTGAATGGTGATGTAAGAGACTTTATGTTGCGTCCTGTAAATGGAGCATTCATTTTATTTTCAATTTGTTTGGACTGGATATAAACATAAACAAAAAGGCCATTCTGAAGTTGTTACAAAGTTGGGGAGAAAATAAAGTAAGTTTTCTTCCTTCTTGGAACCAAGATATGAATATGGAAATAAGCACCATCAATCAGAGAAGAAAAATTCTCAATATTTAAATTCCTTTCTTTCAACACCAATCTCCTCCAGAGCTGTGAGAGATTCCAAGAGAGGTGCTTCTTTTTGCCAAATGACAGATGCTCTGACTCAGGCTGAAGGTGAAATGCAAATCTCACAAAGAGCCCAAACTGCTGTTGTACTTGAGTAAAATTAAAAGATAAATTCTTCAGGGAAAAAAAACCCAAACCAACAAAATAACAAACAAAACCCACGTTTAAGAAAAGGTTCATCAATATATAGATACCCCAAAAACTCCAAACCCATAAGAAACTGGTGAACTACAATTTTCCCAAATATAACAGGGTTTGTAGTCAAGGCTCTATAACAATATTTCTTTCTGATTATCATCCTAGACCTTAGTCTTAGCATCAGAAACATTGCCTATATCAGAGTAATTTGTCCCATTTTATCTGCATCTCTTAAAACAACCTGGGTTTTGGGTGTATCTCGGCATCTTCAGTTATTCACTAGTATGAATATACATTTCAGTCTAGCTGTGTGTGGTGGAAAAGTAAATGGTAAAAATTGTGCACTCAAAAACCACAAGCATTTAGCAAGCTGATATACCATAGTGAGGAAATATTAGAATGAACCATAAATATCCGTATGTGCTGCTTTCACCTGTTCAAAAGCTCTCTTCATATGCTTCTTGTAAATTCCTCATATTAATTCCTACCCAACGTAATATAAAACCTGGATAACATCTCAAGACTGTGAGTAACGCACATCAAATAAGGTGCACATGAACCTAAATTATCTTCTTGTTCATCTGCCTTGTAAAGTTTAAACTACCTCATTTCTATCTTTCACTGACAGTGAAAACCAGTCAAAAATGTACTGAATATCAAGAATTATAGTTAAGGAAAACAATCCAAAACAAATTAAATGTTTTGACAGTCTTTAAAACTTCCCATCCTCAAGAGTTACAGTAGAAAAAGAGCAAGTGCAAAAAAGGGCAACAAGGATCAACAAAGGTCCATAATGTCTTTCTGCGAACAGCTACTGAAGGGACAAGAGCTCTTACTAAGTGACAGGATGACAAAGGAAATGCAGTAACTGATTATAAAATCATCAGGGGCAGGACAATAACCAGAAGAGGGGCTGATTACTGATTGTCTCTTCCAGTATGAGAAAAAGAGTGCATCAAGACAAACTAACAGCAGACAAGTTGAAAATAAAAGGTGTGCTTCTTCCTTCAACGTGTAACTAGACAGTACCACAGATGTAGGTCATGACAGAAATGCATGTGAATTGAGAAAACAAGAAAATTAATGGTGGGGAAAAAAAAAAATCTATCTTGGCCTGTTAAATACAAAGAGATGACATTTGATTCATGAAGCACCCGATTCAAAACTTGCTGGGAGATGATAAAAAGTGAACTATCACTGCATTCATGTCTCATATACTTTCACGGTTACTCTGACTCAGTGTAGGTTTACTATTTATTTTGCCAGTATAGAGCATGACCTGACATGTTTCTGTTCACAGATGTTAAAAAATAGTAGTAAATAGCACATTATATCCTCCTGTATACACAATCCTCCAGAGTTGGGTGACTGCAATACACTCTGCCTGCGGCTGTTTTCGAAGTTGTTTGATCATTTCAGGTGCAGTTCTATACCGTCCCCATTAGGCATACATGCACAAGTTTCACAAAATCTTTCAGGATACACTTGTGGATCTCAGTTTTGATATAAAAATAAAAAATAAAATAAAGAAATAATTAAAAAAGAGATAAATTGAACTGTTTTTAATTTTGCTTTGCATGTATAAACCAGCATAAGACGAAGAGAAATATAAAATATTTTTAATTAAGGAATCAGTATCTGCAAGGAGTCTGAAGTTATTTACTGAAAATAAACTCCTTGGGGGTTTTAAATCAAAAACATTCAACAGAGTCAAACATACACAATCTCAAGGCAAAAATGTTTCTTTTTATCCCAAGCGGTTGAAAAAACCTAGTTCTCTAACATAAGAATTTAGTACCATCATTTTATTTAGATAAAAACTAAAATCACTTCAAAAATTGTGTGAATTCACTAACTCAGAAGATTAGTAAAGAGGGCAATGTCTTGCAGCTGAACACAGGACTTTTACCATCAAGATTTTAAAATTCTTTGACCTTTATCATCATGACCTCTCAGCCATGGGAGAAAAAAAAGAAAAATAGTATGAGTACTCTGAATGGTTTTTCTGTGCTTCATCAGACATATCTGAAATACACCTCATAATATATACTTTGTTGTTGTTTTTGGTTTGGGTTGGGTTTTTTTTTTGATCTGCAGCTAAAGGAACAAAGTTAAAAGCAGCAAAATCAGACAATGACAATAAAAGCTGCCATCTCTCACAAGATAGATAAACATCTTTATAGGTAGCACTGTGAATTTCATTCAAAAGCTATAACAATTCAAATATAATGAAATGCTTTAACAGCATGATGGCATTTTCAGTTTCCAAACTGACAAAGCTATAGTCCAGGACATTCCAAGGTTTCAATATTACTGAAAGCACCTCACAATTTAAAATGCTTTCAGAAGCTTTCTGCAGAGACACTGGCTAGTTGTGAAGCAGTGAACTGTTAAAGAGGTGGGAAAAGAAATATGCAGAATGATTCAGAAGATAAATTTTCTTCTCTGAGTGAACCCATGGCTGTTTAAGAACAGCAGAGGTATTAGCAGCTGCCTACTCATTCTTGCACCAGGGAATTCAGCTGCTGCAAACTGTATTACAGCACAGGGAAGGATGGTTTTCTATTGGAAAAGGAAAAATTTGGAGAAGAAGTAAAATAGGATGAAATAAAATTGATTTATAACACCCTAAACTATGCTGTTTCCGTTTACCATATGTGAAAGACAAGAAGAGGCAAGTGTAAAGTAGGCAGAAGTAACACAGATTGCATAGTGATAGAGAGGGTGTGAATTCTGTCACAGTCCATTTTCAAATTAAGGCCATGTTCTCCCTCTTTTTTTTTTTTTTTTTTTTTACTGTAAAAAAATACTGACTTTTAGCTAAATGTATTACTAAAATGTATTTCTAATGCTTCATATGTTGTTCAATAATAATATGAAGTAAAGGCAAACTGAACAACAAGATACGCAGATGAATTTTCTTCTTACCTCCTTCACAGTACCACAGTCATTTAATGGCTCTGCCGTTAAACACACTGTAAGCAATATCCCTTTCTGGGTTTTTTCTATTGAGATTAACATCCCGAAAAACCATTTGTTTCTGGTATTTCAAACTTTAAAGTAGAATACTTCAAAATAGAACAGCATTAAAAGAATCCACTATCTAATTCAGCATTCACTATCACAGGGAAACAATAGAATATTACCATTTTTGTGTGCAAAGAGGACAAAGACTAGTTCAAATTATGTTTTAAAAATGATGGGCAATCTGTAATGCTGTAAAGCAATGGAACAACATTTTATAACAGAAGAACCTTTAATACAAGGTAAAAATCTATTTTCAAGAGGGGGAGACACAGCTCCCATCCATTTGTCTTGTACTTCAAGAGTATGTAAGAAAAGCACAAATGTGTCCAAAGACCAGCTATATAATGCTCAAGGCTCATTTCAGCATTCAACTAGCTTTTTGGGTCAGTTTATGGGATTCATATGAATGACAGATATTTGGTGTTCCACAACAGCAGACTGTCAAAAGCTATTTCTTTTCACTTTAAAGCACCCTGCCTTTTAATTTCCTCACTCAGATGAGCAGCTGATGACCCAGCACTGGTATTCCAGAGGCTGTTTGCCTGCCTTTCTGCTTTCTGCACAGAACAGAAACTCCTGCAGGTGTACAGGGTTCATACCAAAGAATTCCAAAGATGAGTGTTACTGCTTTACAGACAGTTTTCAGAAAACAGCACACAATAGGCTTGTAAACCACTACCAATTTATCTGCCATTCATGACATATGACACTGGCCAGCAGTTTTATTAGGAATGCACTGCATGGGTTTTTGCATGCAGTGAGAAACCTCTTGCTTGCCCATTTAGCTTATCTGATTTGTGCTGCAGGAGAGGCATTGGCAGGTGGTACTGGTGAGACTAACTGTACTAAATTTTTTTTCTATTAGCTAATTCGAGCATACAACAACTAGTTCACTAGCAAACCAACCAGCATAGAGTAAGAATAAGTTGATTTGTCTGTCTCAAAAGTTGCATATTACAACCAAAATGTAAGCATATTTTGAAAATCAAATGTGTACTTGAAATCAAAGTTATGATACAGGAATCTGGAGTACATATCATACTCTACTTCTATCCAGTATTAATAGGACATAGAGGACAGAAAAATGAAATTAGTATAAGCTGGTAAAGCTCTTAAAAACTTGATATTTGAGTATGTAGAATCTAGATCTGCTTTGACTGCCTTTCTGACTTCTAGGAAGAGAAGGCAGGTTCAGTCTTTAACACCCATGAGTATCCAAACTGACAGCAGGTTATGGTGCCTCATGACTCATCTAGATCCAGTGGCAGCACAGAGTTTTAAGACATGATCCCCTAGGCTCACACTCCTGTCTTGTAAAGCTGGCTAAGCTCTCTTTAAGGAAGAAGATGCCATAGAAACCATCAAAAAGGCAGGGTCACAAGAGTCAGACTAATTATATTATCACAGAATCACAGAATCATAGAATGCCTTGGGTTGGAAGGGACCTCCAAAGGTCATCTAATCCAACCCCCCTGCATTAAGCAGGGACATTCTCAACTAGATCAGGTTGCTCAGAGCCTCATCAAGTCTGACTTTGAATGTCTCAAGGGATGGGGCCTCTACCACTTCCCTGGGAAACCTGTTCCAGTGTTCCACTACCCTCATAGTTAAGAATTTCTTCCTAATGTCCAATCTAAATCTACCCTGCTCTAGTTTAAAACCATTGCCCCTCATCCTATCACTACATGTCCTTGTAAACAGCCCCCCCTCCAGCTTTCTTGTATCCCTCTTCAGGTACTGGAAGGCTGCTGTAAGGTCTCCCCTGTGCCTTCTCTTCTCCAGGCTCAACGACCCCAACTCCTCAGCTTGTTCTTATAGGAGATCAGCCCTCTGATCATTATTGTGGCCCTCCTCTGGACCCACTGCATCAGGTTGATGTCCTTCCTGTGCTTAGGGCCCCAGAAGGATGCAGTACTCCAGGTGAGGTTTCACCAGAGAAGAGTAGAGTGGTAGAATCTCCTCTCTCAATCTGCTGGCCACACTCCTTTTGATGCAGCCCAGGATGCGATTGGCCTTCTGGGCTGCAAGTGCACATTGTTGATCATATCCAGCTTCTCATCCACCAGCACCCCAAAGTCTTTTTCCACGGGGCTGCTTTCTGTCACCTCATCCCCCAGCCTGTATTGATAATGAGGATTGTTCTGATCCATGTGCAGGAACCTGCACTTGGTTGTGTTGAACCTCATGAAGTTCACCTGGCCCACTTCTCCAGCTTGTCCCTCTGGATGACATCCCATCCCTTTGGTATATTGACCACATGACTCGGCTTGGTGTCATCTGCAAACTTGCTGATGGTGCACTCAATGCTGTTGTCTATATCATTAATGAAAATATTAAACAGCACTGGTCCCAGTACAGACCCCTGAGGAATACCACTTGTCCCCGATCTCCATGTGGACTTTGAACCATTGACCGCTACCATCTGGATGTGACCATTCAGCCAATTCCTTATCCACTGAACATATCTCTCCAATCTCACTGAAATCCATATCTCTCCAAGTTGGTGAGGAGGGTGTTGTGGGAGATGGTGTCAAAAGCCTTGCAGAATTCCAAATAGATGACATCCACAGCTCTTCCCTTGTCCACTGATGCAGTCCCTCCATTGTAGAAAGCTACTAGGTTAGTCAGGAAGGACTTGCCCTTAGTGAAGCCATGCTGGCTGTCTCTGATCACCCCCTTGTCTTCCATATGTCTTACCAGAGCTTCTAGGAGAATCTGCTCCATGATCTTCCCAGGCACAGAGCTGAGGCTGACAGACCAGTAGCTCCCAGGGTCCTCCTTTCTACCCTTTTTAAAAAAGGGTGTAATGTGTCCCTTCTTTCAGTCACCGGGGAATTCACCTGACTGCCAAGACTTTTCAAATAGTGGAGAGTGGTTTGGCAACTACATCAGCCATTCCCTCAGGACTCTGGCATGCATCTGGTCTGGTCCCATAGTCTTGTGTATCTTCAGGTTCCACAGGTGATCATGAACCTGATCTTCACTTACAGTGAGAGTGACTTTGTCCCCCTGGTCCCCATCTTGTGGCCTTTTAACTTGGGAGGTGTGGGGAGAGAGGCTGTAAGTGAAGACCAAGGAAATAAAATTGTTGAGAACCTCAGCCTTGTACTCATCTGTTGTTACCATCTTGCTTGTTATATAACATTCTTTAGGCAGGAAGAGTTTTGTTTCATTTTTTCAGATCTCTGTTGTGTGGGACCACAGGAAAATTGTAAGGTACAGGAAAAGTATTTGTCAAAAACACATAATTTCTGTCATCAAGGCAAAGATAATTACAGAATGGTTATGATGAGGGGGCCAACTGAATGAACTTCTGGACTACTGAAAAGTATTTAATAAGTTCTTTTCACTTTAATAAACTATTTTATTCCGCTTTCTTTTCCTAAAGTGAAATAAACACTTCTAAATAGGACTGTCTGTGAATCTTGCTGTTTGTTTCAAGTCTGATGAAAATTTTAGCTTTGTATTTCTAACTTATTTATTAGTTTTAATTTTACAGGCTGAGACAATTATATTTTTTAAATGTATATTTCAACCATCAGAGACCAAACAATCTATTATTCATACAGGTCTGCCATAATACCCGGCAGAAAGCAGCTATAGCTCCCACTGTGAAGTCTTACTGAACTTTTTCAATAGATAAAATATAATAGGAACTTTAACTTTTATACATATTAATCATTCATATAAATATCCTGCAGTATTTCCAAAAGATCCCTAAAAGTGTTTAAGCAACAGTGTTCTTAGTCATTACTAATGTTGGCTACAACCAGAAGAGATTTGGGGAAAGGAGGGAGAAGAAATAATGAACAGTTTGAAGACTCTTTTCTGGTATTCTAGATACAATTGGCTTCATAAGTACCTTATTTTCTTCCACATTAAAAAGTTGTTTGGGGTTTTTTATTATT
>JAAGNO010030808.1:0-11677 GCA_033439905.1 Ceryle rudis
TGGTTGCAGATGGCCCTGCTCCCTGCAGGGGGTTGGATGAGGTGACCTTGAAAGGTCCCTTCCCACCCAAACCAGTCCATGATGCTATGACCTCCTGTCGATGGGGTGAAGCTGTGCACCGCAAAGGAGGCACCGAATTCCCCTGAGCTTTCCGGGCTGTTCTTGGGCAAAGTCCACATCTAAGATTAATTACATTCATCACAAGGAACAAAGCAAACACCCATCACGGAGCCAACCTGCTCCGGACTAGTGGCGTAAGTGCCGATCTGACTCAAGCGATGACATGATGAATGTGGATTTTATTTCCTCCTATCTGAGTCATGGGAGAAAGAGCCAGAAATTTTTTTTTTTTTCCAAGGGACTCAAGAAAGAAAAAGAAACGTGGTCAGGATGAGAAGCCAAGATCTCGCAGTTCTACCAGGGCTTAGGAATAATCTTTTTGATAAAATTATTTGTATCGCAGCAGCACGTATAGCGCTGGCAGCTCTCTAAACACAGCGACAGAAACTCCTCCACCTTCTTTAAACCTCACGGCCTGAGGCAGCACAACGGTGCCAAGGAAATCCCATCCCAAAGCCCAGATAAACCCACGGCAGGACGGAGACCTGAACATAAACGTCCCAAGCCACAGCTTAAAAGCTCACAGAAGCATCTGCGGTCCCCATCGAAGCCACTTTTGCCCTGCAGACGGGGAGAAGAACAATCCTGGAGGGCAGAACCAGAGCAAAGACTTCCCAAATCTCCCCATTCCCAGAGTCGCTTATCTGCAGCACACGCTCTACCTGCTCGGGCTGAAATTCTGGTATTTCTGAACACCGGGTATTTGATTTTGCAATTTTAATAATCACCTCTTCAGCCCAGTGGTTTTTCTGCGCAGCAAGCACGATAAGACACTCTTTAGGCTCTTACTAAGTTATGATAAGAGCCAAAAGTTCAGGCACAAAGCTGGGACAGATACTCGAGGGCTGCAGCCATCCCTCTGCCCCGCAGCCCAGCACAAGGGCTGCCCAAGCCCACCCAGGCTCCTCACGGCATCTTTCTGAGCACCAACGCTGCTGAGATTTTTCCCCTTTTCAATCCTTCGTGTCTGTCCCAGCCATAAATCACAGCATTTCAAGGTGATCTGCATCACTTCCCTGTCTGCTTAGAGCAACGGGACCCAAACGGAGCAAGTGATGCCACTGAGGCGGTTAAACCGCGGGCTGCTTTTCTATGAACCACCCTAATTAGATGCATAAGAGCTTTCCGTGATTCAGGTTTCTCTTACTGATTTAACACTTACTCCGCGTAAGCAAATGAGCAATTAGCAGGGCTGCATCTGTGATGTCATTTAAATTCAAATGACACCCTGGCTGTTCACTAATAGTGGGGATGTGCAGTTCGAGACAATAAACCCAAATCCTCTCTCGGCAGCTGGCAGAAATCCCACTCACCATGCACACCTCCTCCTGGGAGGATGGGGTCACGTGTCCAGCCACACCAGGTTGGTTTCAGGGGACTCACCCCAGATTTAGGGCTCGCTGAACATCTTGGCAACCCCTCTGGTTTGTACAGGAAGGTCCCTGCTGCATCCACCCTGTGCCACACCATCTGCCTTGGCATTATGCTGCTAATCCCTCGTCATGTTGGAAGACACTTTGCTTTGCATTAATGGGCATGAACTGGGGGAAAAATTCAATGTGCTCAGGCTTCAGCCCAGCAAGACAAGTCCTGTTCCTAGCACAGCAAAGCTACATGAGCTTTGGTTACATCCAGACCCACTAATTTCCACTTAAACCCTCACACTTGACACTCCCAAAGTGGCTCCAGCCCGCCGAGGACAAGGCTCCAAGGGGTTATTTCCTTGCCAGATCTCAGCACAGCCCCATCTCAGCTCCTACGTGCCACAGCAAGCGGGAGCAGCAAGTCCCCCCCAGGGCAGGGCAGTGGCAGCTCACCCATCCTCCGTCCCAACATGTAGCATGTCACTGGGGGGACCACCATGGCTGGTGCTGGGGAACTCCTTGCTTTTTTGACATCTCCATCTCCAGAGAGCACGTGGCAGGGAGCCGAGGGTGGCTGACGCAGGGACGCTGATGGGCCACGGTGGCAACACACGGCCCAGAGGCCACCACAGGAGGAGCTGGAGAAGGGGCTGGTGTCACCTCAGCTCCGCAGGCAAATCTCCACCTGCAATCAGCCAAGATAAACCGGCACTGCTGGTTGCATCCAAACACCACCTTGGATCCTCCCTGATACGGAGGAGACCCACGCAGCACCACGCCAGGATCCGGCTGCCTGCTCACCCAGCTGGAAAACTGGGGTCCGGCAAAGGCAGAAGGGGGGTTCCAGAGCTCAGCACTCACCCAACACTCCCCCCGCGTCAGCTGCATCACTGGAAAAAACTCTCAGCCACGGTAACAAAGTAGGGGGAAAAATTACTGCAGAGAAACCAGGTTGATGTGGACAGACATCAGAGCAGTCTTTTCTTCCCTTGGGGAAGCAACAGACGGTAATTTTTTTTACAAAAATGCAAAGGTCTGTGGTAGGTGGGTGGCCACGGAGCCGTGACCATCCCAGTGGGTGTGGGAAGAAGCAGGGGGGACCTGGACCTTATATTGATATCTGATAATCCAAACCACAGTGAGCAGCCGTTTACCTCCGGTAGGTTACTGCGGCCGGGCACGCAGCGGGGGCTCGGAGGACGCTGCTCCTACATGAGACAACAACGTCCTACTTGCACCATTGGCTCATTCCGGGGATTCCAACCTACAGCATTGTTACAGTTTACCCAAAAAGCTGGGGAGCCAGGGCCCCTTTCCCGGCAGACAAGGCAGCCACGGGGCTCACAATAGCAGCATTCAGCGCCGTGGTCGGGCGGCAGCGGCAGCAGAGTGGGGAAGGTCTCGGTGGAGCCAGCACTGCCACAGCAAGGCCAAGATGGGCAAAGGGAGCTCCAAAGGATGGTGGCGATGGCCGGGAGCTGCGGAGACTCCGGGCAGCCCGAGCCCGGCCGCGCACAGCCCATTGTGACGTGTTTTTTGGGGGTGAATGGCACAGCCAGGAGGCCGTTTCTTTTGCCACTTGCTCTTATCCCTGGGTCTGTAAAGCTTCGTTCCTCTCCTCTGTTTTCCACCCAGTCTGAGCTTTATCCAGTTTTGGGGCCTGGCCATGGGGGACCCCAGCACCAGGTGCCGTGGGGGGCTTTAGGAAAAGCATCACACGAGTAAATGCATCCCGAGGCCCTGGGGTATTCCTGCCACGGCTGCACGGTACTCACACGTACTGCTCCTCGGCCTCAGCGCAGGAGACAACTGTAACTGGCAAAAGTGTCTCAGTCATCAGAAAATGATGTTAATTACACCATCATCACCGAGCACTCTATCAGTAAGAATCTTCATTACGCCACCAGGCAATGCTGAACCCACTGTGCTGATGGGGAAACTGAGGCAGGAGTAATCCCATGAGATGCCTGGCTTTACACAGTGAGTCAGCATCCCCCAGCTCAGCACCAACCTCATCTCTGTCCTCCTCCCCCAACAAGAAAAAAAACCACCCAGAAAAGGACACCGAGCAGTAAATTAGATTAACATTTGCTGCAGCTCCTCCAAGCTGCCGCGCAGGAGGTGCAAGGCGCCGAACGCTGCGCTGAGGGCAGGCAGGAAGGAAGCAGCAGCTGGAGAAGGGCCAAATCCCCACTAGCAATGCAGCCGACCTTGAGACGAGGTGCTCTGTGCCGGCAGCGCAATTTGGGTGAGTGATGGAGCAAAGCCTTGGAGCTGGCGAGCAGAGCTTCAGCTTGGGCTGACGGCTGGAGCAACCCCAGAGCCGTACAGAGACCCTGGGGTGACTTAGCTCATCGGATGCACCGGCTGAAATAAGCTGACACCCTCGGGAGGGTGAAAGGCTTTTTTTTTTTTTTTTTTCAGCTGTGAGATTTGCCCTGTGGTGTCCCCACAGACCAAGGACACGAGCCCAGTGCCCACGGACATGGGTCTCCTCCTGGGTAACGTCCCATTCCCCCCACAAAACAAGTGAATCGCTCCCGTTTCACCCAACTCCCTTCACTTATCTCCGTGCTGGGTAACAGCGAGGTGTCCGCTTTCCTCGTCTAGAAAGAAGAGTTGAAACTGAAAGCAGAGTCAACCTCCTCCCGAAGCTGTGAGAACAGCTCCCTTTATCCTCCTGCATAAATAATAGAAGGACTCATTCACACGCTTCTAATAGATTAAAATTAAATAAATAAGAAAGAGCTCGATTTTGTTTTGCCAATCATGCACTTAATGTAATTTCCCCTTCTTGTCCCCTGCGCCGGTGCGTGTGGACTCACAAAGATTTTAATAAGCTGGAAAGGTGCCAAACCATTTCTGTCTCATTAAAAAAATATCATCGCGGTGACAAAGGCAATTTTTTCACATCGGTAGTCAAACCCGCTCGCTGAATTAAACTCCAGCTGACAGAGAGATTATCAATTTTTAATGGGAGCTTCTCCCCCTCCTGGAGAGGCAGGTGGGGGTTACTCACAAAAGCGATTGACATTTTTTGCAACCACTCTACCAGCTTCGGTTTCATTTGATGCACGTAGCCCATTATTTTTAAAGACCGAATGAGGACTTAGAAAAAAACTGTCACGTCCCCCCCCCTGGCAAACACCCTTCCGTGAGCTTTCCACACCAGGAGCCCAGGCACAGCCTGTCCCACCAGGGACCGTCGCTTCTTCAGGGTCAGGGCGCAGGCACCCTGAAGGCAGCTGAGGGTTGTGCTCCTGGGGACAGCCCAGAGTGAGATCTGGCATCAGCACAGGTCAAGGGTGGGAAGAAAACTCAAAGGAAGATCTGGCCGAGCAGATAAGTGATGCACGTGCTTTTGTGAGTCTGGCCGCACGAGCTGAAACTTCTCTCCACTGGCCACCCCCGAGTTGACGTCGGCAGCCCAAACTCCGTTTTATTTCAGCGTAGCCAGAACAGTTTCACAAGCTGCAGCTCTGCCCCTGCATTCGACACAAAGCCTTTGGGGAGGAATTGAACAATCGTTCCCCCCCCCGAGAGATGCTTTCCCAAGACAGACGTTTTCCGTGTTTTCTGTTAAGTCAAACAGGAGGGTTGAGAGCTTCCCAGGCTGGGGCTTCAGAACATCGCCTGCCCCTGCCCGGGATGAGCAGCCTCATGTGCACGGCCCAGCCCTACAGCTGGAGAGAGCAAGCTGAGCAGCTGTTTGACAACATCCTTCTCCACAAGCACCTCCTACACCCCACATTTAACACAATCTGTCCCAAAGGGGCCGTGCCACTGGCCTCTCTCACCGTCGGGTGCCGGTGCCGCGGCCCCCGTGGCCACACTGCCACTCATCTCATCTCCCTTCTCCCGCGTGACAACTGGTGCTCGCGATGGGACGACTGGTGCTCGCACCGCACGCAGCTGCGCTCTCAGCGCCGCGCACAAAGGCGGCATTGATTTCAGGAGCGCTGTCGACCTACGGCACTCGGCCCCAGGGCCAACTGCATCCTGCCTTTGTGTAGGAGGAAGGACGCGGACAGACCCCACATCCCTCCTGCTGTTGAGCTCGTCACTCTGTGCATTGCAACTCGCCCTGGCTGGGGAAACAGATGTGGGAATTAAGTTACTCCTGTCCCCTCTCCCCGGGCTGCGCAGCCTCCCCTGGTCCTGCTCATGGCCCAGAGGTCAAGTTCCGCAGCACCGGCTGCTGCAGGCGACCACCGCGTGACCCCAGGGGACTGATCCTGGAGAGAGAAACCACCATTCTTGAGGAATCAGCCACAGTATGAACTCCGAAGAGAATTACTTGGTGATTAAAACACTTAGCACTAAAGGCTCAGAGGCACCACCTCTGTGGCAAATCCTCTCCTCAAGCCATGTCCCCAACACTGACACTGGTCCCAGTTTGGAAGCCAGCACACCCCTTCCTTCAGCGCTGGGTTTTGGGGGTGTCCAGAATAACCTCAGCAGAAAACAAAGTCAAAACACTGCTGAACCAAGAGGTGCGTACGGCACAAGGTGGCTGCTGTCACCCTGGGTCACTGTGCCCTCTAAGCCCAGTTGCACCCAGCCAGATTAGGGTGTCAAACGCCAACTCCCTGCCCCGTGAGTCGGCCACATCCCATTATAAAATAACACTCCCAGCTAAGGAAGGATTTTTGCAGCCTGTCCCCTCCCCGGGACAGCGGGGCTGGTTCTGCGGCAATACCTGTTTGCAGCTCGGGCTCAGCCCCCTCGCAGCTGCACAAGACACCAGCAAACCTCCCAGGAAGGACATCACAGCTCATGGGTTTATATGAGACCGGGGGAGAGAAGGAAGAGTGGGCGGGGGGGGAAGAGAGCAAAACAAAGCAAACCCCTCCTTTCCAGTAGGACTTCTAGCTCCGTGACAGACCGACTGAGACCTTCTCCCCCAAGCAACAGCTTTCGGTCTATCCCCGGACTGATGAATTCTGGCCAAACCCACTTGCAGATGAGAAGTGCAGATACCAAATCTAATTAAGAGCACTGGGCCAGGACTGGATTTGCTGGTCCCAGTGTAAAGATGACCCCAATGGACTGGGCTGTCTCCATCTCATCTCTTATCTCCAACTTCCTTACAGCATCAGCCGCAAAGCCGTGGGGCTCTGCTCTAGCAGGAGGCCGAGAGCTCCCAGCTTTATCTTTCCGAGTTGTTTTTACAACAGTTTTTACTCATCATCTTCCCGAGCTGTATTTAGGTGAAAGTTAATTAAAACAAAAGCAACCTGAGAACATTTGTTTCAGTCGCTTCGCAACAACTGATGATTTTAACAGCTGCTCGCCTCTTCAAAAGCTGAACAATTCCCAGGGGGCTTTGGAAGGGCTTAGAAGAGTTTTGGTAAAGTTTGGTCTATTTTCTTTATTTTCCCTTTGAAAAAATGTTTACTGCTTTGCAAACAGGGCGAGGGATTCCAGCACTATTCCCTTTCACATCATAAAGAAATTAAAACCTTCGCTTCGTAAAGAGCCACCTCTACTAAAAACTATTTTACAATGTTCCTAAGACTTTTCTCCCAGCAAAACAACCCAAAACTTGGAGGTGTTTGGGCCACAGACTCACTCTTAAAAATGGAGCTTCGTGCTCATCTTCTCGTGTCCCTTCTTGAAAGTTTCTACACGGAGTAACTTTTCAATAGGTACCCATAAAGTAGACTTTAACAGATGAGGTTTTGAACGGTGATTCTTCTTGAAACCTGTTGAAATCTAGTTTTGATTTAAATGGCAGAATCCAGTTATAGACAGAGGTGGTTTCCCCCACCCCAGTCCTGCTCCCAGACCCACTGGGTGAGAGGCACTCACGAGCACATCCTGCCTGGCAAAGAGCCTGGCCGGGGGGGACCAGCTCCTCTCTCTGCTTCATCAAGGCTACCTCAAAAGGCAGAGCCCTTGTTTGTTACAGCAAAACCCCCAAAACACTCCCCTTTAAAGGCAAAACCATCCAGATCCCCTGAGCTGAATCTCTCATCTCATAAGCATCGCCAGCTGCTAAGTCCCCACAGCATCCCAGCTGCCTCCAGAACTCCCCGCCCGCGTCACCCAACCCTGCGGAACAGTGAAACCTGTTACATGTAAAATCTACAGTGAAAAAGTGACGACAGCTCCTCTGAACAAATCCAGCGCAGCTCCAGCTGTGCACTGGCTGTTCTATCAGTTTAAAGGTAAATTAAACTCAATCCCACTCTCCCAGCCATCTTCCCCAGGCTTAACCCAGGCACAGGACCCAGCACATAAAGAATTTGCCCACGTATCTGCACGGCGATTGCTGCCAGGCAACCAAGGAAGCAAACAGAAATTATCACAAGTGGAACGTAAGGTTTTTAAGCGTGATGGATGTTAGCTCAGCTGCACTCTTAGAAGAGGGAAAAGCTGCTAAGTCAGAACTAAACCTGAACAAGACGAAATGTAAATCAAACTGCTGCTTTCAACCAGAACCTCGCTGGAAGCAAAGATGGGGTTACAAGAGAAACAGTTTATGCACGTTGTGTATTCAAGAGCGTGACAGAGCAGGAAGAGGCAATGTTCTTGCTGTACTTTAAGCAGCTGACATCTGATTTCCGAGACAGAGATGCTCAGATAAGAGTCCCTGATACAAGACATCATCCACCTCCTGCCAGCCGGGTGGGGAACGAGCTTGAACTTCTTGCTCTGTGCAATGGCTGAATGGACTCGAGCAGCGACAGCATCTCTGAGCTCATTCTCAGAGAGCTGAAGTAAAGTTCAAAAGTCAAACTGTTGATTAAAGTCTGGAAATCCACAACCGCCTAAACCATCTGTCTCGGATCTAATCATCTTTTTATTACCCTTAATGAGATCTAATACATTCAAGGTAATTACAGTGACCGAGACCTGATCAAGAGAAACAAATAATTGCACTGGAAATACCTGTGAGTGAGAGAGAAAAAAACCCAAACCAAGTGTATGAGAGGGAACCCAAACAATAACTCAGCAAGGCAAAGGCAACTGGAAAGCCATGTGGGAAGGTGACGCCCTGAGAAGCAGCAGCTCCCCCTCACCCACCAAAGTCTCTGCTATGGTTCTGGACTCCAGCTGGGAAACAAGTGCTGTCTGTGCTGCGACACCTGGCAACGGACCCTGAGGGGATGATTCAAGCTTTTACAAGCAGATGATCCCATCCTGAACCAGAATCTGTCACACAACAGCTGAAGTGAAACTCAAATCCAAACACAGTTCTAGGTCCTGCTGAAAGTTGCTCTTCCAATAGCTCTACTTTTTATACCTAAACACACATGTTCGTAGCTTTGGTGTTTGAGGAATGAAGTCAGAGAGGAAAAACTCACGTGATGTTTAAGCTGCTCTTCAGTCAATGCACCTCCCAGCCCAGCCCACACTAACCAGTCCTCCAGGTCTGCACCTCTGCTCGTGTCAGACAGCACAGGGCTGAGCAAGACGAGCCGTAATGGGCGAAGTTTTACAGTTACACTCCGAGCACAGAACTCTGCCTCAGGTCTTTATCACTCAGATGACATCAGCTCTCGGCACCTAGAGACTCTCCCCAGGTCCCTGTCCTGGCTGTTAAGGAAATTCATGAACTGGTTTCAGTGCAGACCTGCAGGGCTGAGGTTCAGGAAGCTGGTCCACGCAGAACTCCCCGGGGCAAACTGCCCAAGTCAGTCACACCAGCGGAAAAATTTAATAATCCAACACCAAGGTTCCATAAACTTGAAAGTATCGCGCACGCAGCCCTGCTATTGTCCCATCTGTTGACATAACAAACACATCTTTATTATCAACTGCAGATATTGACCCGCCACTGACTCACCTCATCCTTACGTTCACTCCTTTTCATCTAAATTATACAGTCCAATTAAACTCAAATTTATTACTTTTTTTTTTTTTTTACATAGTTCAAGTCACCCTGGCCAGTCGTTTATCAAACCCTCGTTATCTGTCATTTCGATTAACGAGCAAACCTACAGCGTTAGGAGGTTCCGGACAAGAGCAGCGAGCGAGATCCAGGCACCAGAGGCATCCTAGGGGGTTATGCTCCGAGCTGCAGCAGCACAGCTACAGCTAAAAGGGTTGAGAAACAGCAGAGAGGTTAACCAAGAAGATTGAGAGGTGAACCGACCAGACAAGGCTGGGTTTGGATGACGGGATCTCGGTTACAGAGGAGCAGGAGAGAAATTCAGTGATGCAAGTCAACAGTTCCCCAGGACAAAGTTTCATGGTACAGACACAAAAGCTGAAGGCAAATCGGCCCAGTGGAGGGATCTGGGACTAAAAAGCATCTCTGGAACAGCATTTAGAGCAGCAAGGAACAGCGTAAAGCCCATGAGAAGGCAAGAGAAGGGCTGGCACCTGTCGGGTGTTTGAATGCAATGTTGGGATCTAAACGAATGGCTCAGTCAGAAATAAAATATTTAAAAATTTAGAAGTTACTTAGAGGTTCTTTAAGAAAAGAGTGTATTTAACTGCTTGTTTTAAACCTAAACTGCTCGTTAGGGATAGACACTTAAAAAAAAACCCAAATAAATAAAGAGAAGGAGAGAGCATGAGCACCTCACAATAAAAGGAGAGAAGGAGGTGGGGAAAGCCCTGGCATCTGGGGAGGTTCCGACCTTCCTGGGGAGGTTCTGACCTCCCTTCACAGCCTGTCCAGAATCAACAGCAAAGCCCCGTATCAGAGTGCTGTCCTGGAGGCAGGAGATGAAAATTAGATACACAAGAAGGTTAAGTGGTCAGTGAATCGGGTAGAGAACGTGTTTTAAAAACTTCTATTAGTCCCGAGATTAAAAAGCACGCAGAGGTCACAGAACCCAGATGAAATCAAGATTGAGAGTACAGCCTCCCAAGGCTGAATTTCACAATCATTCGTGCTGCCAAGGAACAGCACGGGGGAAAAAAAAAACCCAACAAACCCAACAAAATAAAGGAGGCAAAAAGATTATTAGCACAATACATCATTAGGTTCTGTAGTTTCATAAGCACTGAATTCACTCAGATGTACTTTATAAAATGGGTTTGTCCAGAAAGTTCTTGGAATTTATTATACACATTTAATAACAGATGATACTCAACATTCAAGTGTTGCTGAACTAAATTTACAAGCACTTTAGCATACAGCGCGTACTTCTGCTAAGAAACACGAGATTCAGCCTCTAAGGAAGTGCAGGAAGAAGCTACTTCAAAGACAACCCCCTTCCGTCCGGTATCTACACAACACCTGCTTTAAGTTTAACCCCCTACACCATGTCAAATAAAAAGGCTAATCAAATATCTACACTTCGCGGCGCACATCACATCGACGTCAGATGCGGGACAAACATTTTCAACAGCGTGTTCCATTCCTCCTTCCAGAGGAACCTCAGACTTCAGAATTGACTTGATTTCAGCAACAGAGCTTGAATTTTCCCCAAAACTTCAACAGCAGCAAGCCAGCAAGATTCAAATGACTGCGAAGAAGGCAACGAGCCACCAGGAGTCTTGAGCTGAGCCTTCGAACCAGCGTTTACACGACTAGAGCTCGGAACTAAGTTAACACAAACCTGCTGGTAAGTTTTGCAGGGCCTGGAGACATTTTACTTGCTACGACCAGCAATTTTCACCAGCAAATACTTTAAGTTTGAAGCTCATTCGCCCCAGCAGAGCGCTGCCCAGGTGGACTCTTTGTTACTCTTGCTTTGCAAGAACACAGCTCCAGACACGACAAGAGCATCGTGAATTCCCAGAGGGCTATTTCTGCTACTCCAGCACAGGTAAAACCAAAGAAGCCCCCCACGGCTCCGAATCAAATCCTGAATCAAATGCTTTTTCCTATCTGTGTGTTTCATTAACCCTGTACAAAAGAAAGCCGATTAGCAAATGTAAAATGTTCGTATAAAAATAGCCAACATCTGTTTAAATTTAGAAATTTATTTTGTTTAATCCACAAGCTTTATATAGCTTTAGTTAAAAAAACAAAAACAAAAAAACAGTGAAAACATGACAATATCCAAAGTTCAGGTTCCTCAAACTTTCAAAGACCCCATCTCTGAAAGTTGCTCATACCATTCAGAAGAACCGTAACGAGACAAGATTTATGAACGGGGCAACGACATCTCACAAACAAAATTTAGGTAACTGAAGGAATTATTCTCTTTTTTTTTTTAATTTCTATATAAAACCTCTCTGTCAGTATTCCCACCTTTCAAACACAGCTCAAAACCATTTAAGCCCCTCTT
>JAAGNO010030809.1:26516-62557 GCA_033439905.1 Ceryle rudis
TTCCATGACAGACTAACACTTCTATGGCTCCACTCTCCTGCTTTATCATGCCCTGATACCTGGCACAAATCAGCCTTAATATTACAACCATCACAGACAGAAGGCAGGGTAAACTCTGCCTTCTCAGCAGCCCAGTAACTAGAATTCAGGGATATAACAGGCAATATAACAACACAATCCTGCTGCTTGCTTGGTCAAAGCAATGCCACAAGTAGGACCGCACTGTGACAATGTGAGGTCTCTGAGCACTAAGACTTGTATTTTCATCATAACTCTGAACATCTCTCATTCATTATATGGCAAGTATAAATGCACAAATATGGTTCATTTTGGGATGTCCCTGATAGAAGACAAATAATTTCAAAACATTTTCTCCTAGATTAAGTTCCCTGAATGTTTTTGTAAATCCTTGTATCCTCTAAGCTCTGAAACCTGCCTCCTGAAAATGAGTCAAATTCCAAAGAAGGTTTGCCCCAAAACAGGTAGCAGCATGGAAAGTTTCAGCTCAAGCTGTTGCTTAAAAGTAATTTTAAGCAACTGTAAGAGGTACCTTATAACTGTCATTTTCCCAACAATCCTTTTTAAGCAGTTTGCACAAGTTCAGCACTTTCTCTCTACCATCCACAGGGAGTACCTCTATGCCATTCCTCTTTCTCCTGCATATCTTATCTAGTCTATGTCAGGTTATCAAAATCCCTGTAGTATCATAAGATTAAAGAACAGAAGGAACAAGACAAATTGTTCTGATTAAAGAAATAGGGACAGGCCAAATCTATGATGAAGACTAACAAATGTTTTCATAGCCAGTTGTTCACTGTTTCAAATGACTCATCCTTAAGAAGATGAATCACTAGATCTTACAAACAGGATGAGGGGAACCTGAAAAAACAATTTTTGTATCATTAGCAGCAAACTGACTTCTTTGATAGTTACTGAGATAGTTACCCCTGTCTTCTCACCCACCCTTCTCCACCCCCCATTTCAGACAACTGCTCACCATCATCTTCACAGGCAAGTTTTCTCCCTGCTTTTTCCATTTACCACACTAAAAAAACTCATTAAAAAAAAAAAGCACAGGCAAATGCTTTCTTTCAGGAAAGACCACCACATAGTAAACTACATTGCTCATCCCAAGGTAATGCGTGGAGATGTGCTTTGCACAGCTGACATCCTTAACCCAGATCCTCTCCACATCCATCCAAGGACATCAAGACACCCCTCAGAAATCTCATTTAACTCCAAGAACAATTTCAAAACTGGATGTACTGTACACTGATCCATGGAAATCTCCTCAGCACTGTTCTGTCTAGGTTCCTACCTCCAGCTTATCAACTGAGTGCCTTCCAGCTTGGCATTCGAAAACACAGCTGAAGTCTGTCACATGCTGTTTCTTCCCATCTCCCCTCCCCCACAACCAGGCACATGAGTTGAGTGCCTTGCTCTGACAGTTTGTTTTCACTGAGAACATGCAGACTGCTGTACGTTTGTGTTACAGGTTGGAGAATGTGTTCCTTTTTCTTGAGATTTGTTTTTTTTGAAAGCTGCAGTGATCTCCAGCTTTCAGAAGAACATGTTTCACTCTTTTAGAAACTGTCCCAGGAAAGATTAATCTCCTTTGAAAACTTGCATGTGAAAGTGAACTTACTGATCATGGGAAACCTGGAGGTTTGGCTGAAAACTCACCAGGATGCCAGTATAGAGGAGCAAGCAATAGGTTAATTGAAAGAGTTGAAGACAAATCCCTGTCCAGCACTATTAATGCTAAAGGTGTTATAGGTACAGCTGTCTGTGGCAAGACACAGAAGATACCTCCTGCCAGCTCTGCTGGTACCTCCAATGCTGTGGGACAGAATAAATGCACAGCACCAGGTGATTCACAACAGAGGCAACACCCATGCAGGGCAGCACCCAGATCAGCTGGTGTGCTGCTTGCATTGCTGCTAACAGCTTCACTGCTCTCAGAGTTGAGGGCAATAGTCCCATTGCACAGAACTGCCCTGGGTGAAGCCCAGAACGTTGTCAGCAATAGCTTGGTGTGGGGCGGTTAGCTGGGCTTCATGAAGCAGATACACTTCTGTTCTCATAGGGTGTATCTGTATCTGTTCCCATCACAAAACATAACCCCCATTCAATTTCTAAAGGACTCAGAAGGAACTACTAGGAGTTTTGCATGTTAAAAAAAAAAAAGGGTCTAACAGAAGCCTACAGAATGTAAGCCCACCATGTAAAGTGTGGGTGCAGCAAGATGATCACTCCCACCCTCAAAGAGTTGGTGTTGGAGGGAATTTGTTTTCTGTGCAGTGAATTGAGATATTTTGTTCACAATGATGGGCCCATTTAATAGGGTTGTTGCTGTTCCAGACAACAAGGTTAAAAAACCTCACACTCGGAGGTTGCTAACAGTTTAATGCTGCTCTGGGAAAACCTGAGCCATTTCCTCGAGCTGGTTATTAACAGAAGTTTCTCTCCCTCTTTTGCTGCTCATTAGGATGCAGGGCCCTCCCACTCTCCTATAAAGCTCTACAGAGCTCAGTAGGGGCAGAACCTCAGTTTTTCTGCCCTGGGAAGCTAACATTAGCAGACTTCACCCATACCCCAACGTGTCTCCACAACTTCCAAAACTGCAGACCTGCCAGGAAAGGTGACATATGAGCAGAGCAGATGTAGCTGGTGAGGCATCAGAGCAAATGAAAAGCTGTACATTCTTTGCAGAGAAGGAAGAGTGAGAAGGCACTCATGTCTTGCTTCACAAGAGACTCCGCTCTGAGCATGAAACATTGCTTACACCAGTCTAGCCCTAGCTGTAACACCACCCTGGTTCAGACACTCAACCTCCTTTGCTTTGCAACATATCAACCTGGAATAGAAGTAACCTAGGAACAAGGACAACCTCAGATGGTCACACTGTTAACACATTATTTGTCTCTGTAAGACCAAGGCATATACAGAAGAAAAAATGGAATATGACAAAAGGAGGAGGGTAAGAATCCTTCAGGGGGACATGGCATTGAACCTCTAATGTTTCCTACCCAATTCTCTTCAGAGAAAAATGCATCCCTTAGTACAACGTTGCATCACTGCATGCACTGTTCCAGCTTATCTTCTGCCTTTAATTTAGCTTAGCAGGTAAATACATGCTTACAGGACTATAACCTGATCCTGCATTAGGGCTGGATTCAGCCACACCACACCTGCCAAGGTGCCCTCAGAGCTTTGCTCTTCACATGCCAGCATCAAGGGAGCAAGGACGCCTGAGACAGGCAGTCAGTCTAGACTTTCCTGCCCTATGGTATGTGCAACTCTGCCAAGGCCATGCTGAGACAATTTAATCCTATTAAAGAATAAGCTGGGAGTACATGATACTTACTAAAAGAAAATAGCTTGCTTTGTTCCAAGATCTAAACCTCACAGCAGCTGCTGCTGTGGGATAACCCACCATTATTGACCTCTGGAGGCAGGACTTGCCATCCCCAGTTTCACTGCCTGAAGACATCCCACAGCCCTGCTCTTTGCTCCTATAGGAAGACACAGGTCTAGGAGCCCTACTCCACACAACTGCCAGAGCTAGAGCACATGTATTTCCAAAGGGAATATGCAATATGAGGCCACACAGCTAGTCCTCCAGCTGCTGCTCTGCATATAGAGCAAATAACTGGTTGTCACTGTCCCCACACTGACCTTCTCACCACTGAAGTACCAAACAGAAAAATAGACATTTTTACCCTGTGCCGAGGGTAAATCTCTCACTGTTGCCACTAAAATAAATGATTACCGTTCTTGGCTAGATTTACCAAAAGGTGTGAACAAGGTCTAGAAAGATGGGCTGGGTATGGAAGGTGCAAGAATTCTGTAACACATGGCACTCTTCTGTAGAATCTGGCTCAAGCATGGAATTCAAGATTTTAAATGGTTTTAGCTGTCCCCGACACTAATAAGTTTAACAGATTTAATCAAATATCTGAAACATGAAGAAATTTTCCCCTTCCAAAACTGCTTATTGGTGCTGCAGTGCAGTGCGCTGAGTTGAATAGGTATCACCTTACTAAAGAAGCAATGAAATCAGCATTGTTACTTTTATTCATTCCACCTATAATGAGTTGAAGCAATTCCTCCCACTCTCATACCATTCAGAAAGATGCAGCTGTGTGTATCCAGGTAACCGCTGCTGGTACCGCAGAGCTCACTGCAGATGCGTGTCCAGGGACACTTCTCCCCAGAGCTCATGAAAAGACCAAGAAGGAAGGGTCTAACTCTCCTGAAGTGATAACATCTGAATCTGCAGAGGGGAACACAGTTGTCTGTCCATCTTCCCCAGAGAGGTCCAGTGAGAGTGTCCAGCTACTGGACTGCTTCATCTATACAGGGAGCTATGCAACATAAATAGAAAGAGAAGCAGGAGGACAACAGCAGCAAGGGGAATACAGACATATGCACGCAACCAAGAAATAAGGGGGTTTCATTCCTTAATGCATATTTCCTGTCTTGTTTCTCTGCATCTTCCAGTACTAGAGTATCACCTCCCTGTCTTCTGACAGCTCAAATCCTGCCCCCCAGTAATAACCATAATACCTGTTATTTAAAGACTACCAGCTGATGCTGCTTCCCTTCCCCCTCAATCAACTGATGTGTCATTCTCCCCTTCCCCTTGATGCTTGCCTCAGGTAACTTTAGATCTTCACTAAGAGTACTAATTCACTGTGCTATTGAAAAAATCACCACAGATCTTTCCATGCTCTCTGCATCCACTAGCAGTTTACATAAAGCAGAAGTCCCCCACTCTCTATTTTTTTTTTTTTTTAAAAAAACCCAGTGTTGTCTAAAACAAAATGTGAATTTTTTTGGGGGGGGCCACAAAAAAAAAGTAACATTACACAACGCTTCCTCCACATAGCCAGTTGTGAGTGTATTTTTCAGAGCCTGGGTAGTTAGTTATTTCTTAAGAAGGTGCTTTATACACTCTCCAAGGCAGTATTCATACTATCCCACATATCCTTTCTGTTGCTATGGAAATCATTCCTCTGTAAGCCGATGTGCAAATGCAGGTCTTATTGCCGAGTGCAGAGGCTAAAGGTGTGCATGAGTCAAACTATTTGCTGTGCATTATTCCTCTGCAGCCTCACTGCTGCTGGGAGATGGCGAGGGGGAGGAAAAATTAGTGTTTGTAATGAAAGCAACTGTAACAAAGAGCTCTGGAGAGGGTTAGTAGGGTATTAGCAATAGTGGATAGTCACAGGAAGGCTCTGGTTGAGAACTGCAGCCAGGCATGATTTAGTCATACAGCTCACCTGCTCTGGGTGTCACGGCACAAGAGGTACAGACCATCATTCATGGCACTTTTATACATCTGAGCCACAATGCACCATCATGGATACAAGGCAGACTGTAACCTGCCTTGTCTGTAGAAATGTAGCCACTCAAAGGTCAATGATAAAATTAGGCTTTTGAAAAGGACCTGCTGTTGGCTACAGAGAATAAACAACTGCAAAGCTGCCTGGAGAGCCATCCAATGCTGGTGAAGCAGCAAAGCTGAAATGGAAACACACCTACAAAAGTCAAGCTCCTTTGCATCTGCCATCTTTGGCAACTCAAACAGTTTTCTTAGACCTTGAGACCTATGGATAAGTACTAAGGTGGATGTTGGTGCAGTCCTCATCAAAATAGCTTGATGTCAGCAGCCACTTTTCAGTAACAACCTCTGCCCTCTAACAATGCAACAGAAACAAAGAACCTGCTGCCTCCAGGACTCAATGACCCTTTGCTATCAGTGGGGATGAAGCCCTTGGACCAGAAACCAATGTGAACATTTCAGCATCCAAAGCAGACAGGAATACCCCACACAAGTTTCTTTTTCTCTTCCTTGGAGTGCTTGCTAATACTCTTCATAGCCATATTGCAGTAATAAGTCCCAGAGCAACTCCCATGTCTTGGTGGCTTCTTAGTTTGGTGCCCTATATTCATCCTGCAGCCTGGGAAGAAACTGGGATGATGGAGGAAACCAGGAGAATAAGGCTCTCAGATTTACAGTAGACATAAAAAGGAGTGTTTTGTGGTGGTGGTTTTTTTTTTGGTTTTGGTTTTTTTTTTTTAGGTATTAGAATGGTCATCTGAGGGTTTAGAGGTTTTTTGTTTTGTTTGCTTGCTTTTTTTATCCCCTCCAAAAAGGGAGCTAGAAAGCTGCAACAGAGAAAGGCAGATTCATCCAAAAAAAGTTGAGGTTTGTTTTTTTTTTTCCTCCTCCACCCTACTGAAAGAACTATGCTTGCGGAAGATTAGCAGATGGTCCATCACAGAAAGTGAAGGTTTCTATTAACATCTTATCCACTTCTTGCCACTTTACAAGAAACACAGATATCATAACCATCCTCTCATTTATCTTCTGTCCTAGACATTAGAGAATTCCTAAAAGCCTGGAAAGTAGCTTAGGGTTACAGATTCACAGAAGTTAGTAAAACTTTTACCTGACTTTTTTTTTTTTTTCTTCCCCCTTTTTTTTTTTCTGGTCACTGACCCTGGGGAAAGACAGCTAGTTGAAAAACAGATTCCAAAAAGCCAAGCAAAATCTGAACCTCCACACAACAACTCAAATCATATAGGCAGTAATCTCAAAGCACAAATCCTTTTGAGGCACCATCATATATGACAAACAGAAACACAGTAAACAAGCTACAGGATATTGCCATCGACAAAACAAACAGATATCTCTCAAACGCAACCCAAAAAAAATGTAGCACTTACTTCAGTTCAGGGCTAAAAAGAAGGCTGCTATAACCCAAAGCTGCTCTGCTCCCCTCCAGCTTGCTTTCCTATGTGGGGTTGGGTGGGTCTCATCTCCTCTCTTATTAGCTAGCTTCCAGGGAGTCAGCTGGTCAGTGGTCCTTAGTAGAAACACCTGCTAGTTCTGCACAGCTTGTTAGCAGAGTGCAGTGGTGGCTGGGATATAAAACAAAAGAATACAATTAATAATACTTTATAAAGTTTGCTGTAAGTCTAACTATCTGTGAGCTGTAATGGGAATCTTTTCTGTTATCCTTCTGGTTAAAAACAGCTGCATTCAGACTTGTTCAATACATTCCTAGTATTCTAATAAAGTGTTACACCATTTAATGAAAATCAAATATTACACAAATAGCAGCATTTCCAATTTTTAAAGAAGATATAGTACAAATATAAATTAATTACATTAAATCATGCTGTCACAGAGAAGTAGCTTGTGATTTCTAAGTACCTACCTTACATAAATTAATACCACACAGTTCTGCAGCCTTGTGGACTGATGTCTTTTGTGGTATGAACACATATACTATGCTTTGGACGCTTCCATACATGGTCGGCGGGAATTAGAGAATACAAATGACATAAGAAACTAAAGGGTTTTATTTCAGGAACAGCTTAGTATACTAGAATATGGTATCAGAGATTAGAGGTTATGGATTAGAGATTCACTTTCACTGTCTTGTTAGGAAGGATGTAAAAGAAACAGTGAAGGAATAGTAGAGGAATAGCAAAGAGCTATGTATACATTTGCATTTACTATAATTAATCACCATTCCTTTTATTTTCAGAATAATGGTATTTATGATGAATCACATTGTGAGTGTAAATTTAAGAAACTGTGAATGGAGTTAGTATGATCTGTCTATGACACTCATAAATGCAGACACAATGCCACCAGGCAGAGGGACTGGGAAGGATTTGTGTCATGTACATGAAAGCCAAAACCTCAGATCCTCTATAAATTTAAACTCTGAACAAGTTTCTGAATTTACTAATCTATTATGGTTATTTCTTCCTTCCCAGCTGCATCATTTCATATAAACTGCTTGTTTCCCAGCATCCAGTTCAGAGGGTCACTTTGAGCTGAGTTTTGACACTCCTTAAAAATATTTTACACTCTTCTGCAAAAGGTACAGGTGAATTTAGAAATCCAGATCAATCAAATGGTAGATTTGTTCTCATAGTTTTGTAAGATCATTTCTTCAACAACAGATATCCAAACTAAAACCCAAGTCAAACAAGACTCTTGCAACTGTTAAAAAATCTTCCCTCTTTGAGGAATTGCTTCATTATGAAATGAAAGATTGAGTACATGAAGAGAGGATGCACATCAGAGAGAGAGGAAAAGGTGTTACTGACTCAAAGTTGTGCTAACTTTTAGTTTTCCCTTAAGTTTTCCCTTGGGACAGACACTACTCTTCTGCTCTGCATCAGAAAAAGTTCTTTCAGCTATGGCAAAATTACTCAAAAAGGACTAAGCACTTTCACCTCTCATGTCTCAATAATAATTGCACCTTAATTTATGTGTGATGACAAAAGAGGACACAATATATACATGCCAGTGCTAAATTCTAGAATTGACCTGCATGGAAGAAGAAGGGCTTCTCAGCCTTTGAGAAGCAGGATCCTGCATATCACCCTCCATAGGAGATGGACCCTAAGATACGAAAAGCTCTCAGCTCCAATTAACTCCCACTGGAGTTTAGTGGTTCAGCTCCAGGCAAGTGATTTCAGTGCATTTCAGGATGAGACCATTTCCTAACTTGGTAACAAATATTGCACTGCCTCCTTATACTGAGTCTATACATATAAATACACTCTAGTAAATCTCATCATCAACACATCAGACCAAAACTGGTGCTCTCTTGGCTGAACATTATGCAACTTGGCTTCATTTGAGCAATAACACACCCTGAGATACAGATATAGGAAGGATATTTTCATCTGACTAGACTGTTAGTGAAACCAAATGCTATTCAGCTTTCCTCACCACTCCCCTTTGTTGCTGGATTTATTTTGTGAGAACGTTTGTCCTGTAAACAAGACAGAAATCATGTGGCTTTTCTTGTCATTTTAAAAATAATCCCAGAACCTTTTAAAGGTTGATAGCGTTTAATGCAACATGTCCTGTTCATTCATAGGAGCGGAACTGGGCTCTAGCGTTTTTTTTTCTATTACAAGTGATGTTTCCTTCTCTTCTGAATGAGCCTTTGGCCCCAAGTTCAAATCTCCATCCATCAAATCTAGGTTTAGAGCTGGAGAAAGACAATCATATATGATTATTAGATGCACCAGTTCTACTGATTTAGGGTGGCAACATGCAGCCTGCCACTTCAAAAGGAAACCTCCCAGTTATTTGTTTGCAGAACATCAGGAAGTCCTGGCCAAGTTGTTGCTGTGAACACAACAGAATTGTTCCAAATATTTTCACTAAGCCCAGCATATCCAGGATGCATCTGAACATGATACATGACCAGGTCAACTGTGCCACCCACTTGTGTTTGGACTGCAGTGACCTGAAGGTCCTGGGGCCCACATGGTATCGATGCTACTGTGGTGTGTGTCCCTAACAGGTCTGACGTGTGGGATACATCACACTTTCTGATCACTGGCCTGCACTGGCATTCCTAGTATTTGAATTATTTAAAGAAAGGCATTTCAGAGCAATCCAACAGAAACTTCACTTTGGTCAGCAGCAGCTCAGCCCCCTTCATTCAGTAATAGAATAAATATTCCTTGGGTTTTCTCCCGATGACCCCAAACTTCAGCACAAAAGGCACACTGCCTTAGGGAGCACAGACTTGAGGGGACTTTGGAATGGGATGTGCACATCCCCTGTCCTGCTGTAACCTGGAATCAAACCTGACTTAAATGGAAGTCATAGACAAGACTATTACACTTTCGCCCTTGCAGTGAGACACAGTGTCAGCTACCTGCTTCTGGTATATCTGTAACACAGAAAACAGTAACTTCCTACACAGAAGGCATCAGCAAGGGTCAGAACTTACTGTGCAGTAACAGCAGTTCCTGGCCTAGGAGTATGGCTCCAGATGATGTTAAGATGACAGCTCAGTATCCCAAATGCAGTGGAGAACACACAATTGTCCCCATGTGACATGAAAGGTGACACTGTCCACAACACACAGTTTTAGCCATTAGCCATTTGTTATGAATACCTAGCAGCTGCAGCTGGGAATAGTTTCTAGTGTGAAGGGCTTGCATTCCCTGTACAGAGTAGAAGGCAGAGTCAGCAGCTGCTGAAGTTATTAACCCTCAGCCAAAGCTCTGCAAGCTTCTGACCCCACATCTTTTCCCTGGACTTAGTGGCTCCACGAACATGCAACTGCTGAGGCTGCAGAGGTAGTGTTGCACTCGCAGCTCCATGTTCAGCTCCTCGGAGTAGCTGAGTTGGTCCACTTCTGGCTGATGCTTCTAACAGTTACATGACTCCCCTTTCTCACTTGGGACTATTAAGACTAATAAATACCTCACGTCTTTTTTTTTTTTTTTTTTTCCAAGATACCGTTAGCAGCTATCCCCTTTCATCACTCACATTCAAACCATCTTAATGAGGTATGCTAAGCTTGAAATGTTCACTATGGTAGTTCAGCCTAGCAATAATCTTGTAGATGACTGTCCTTCCAAACAGGGAAGATATGACTGTGGAAACTCATCTCTGCTTAGAAGAAGCAGCACTTGGTGAGATTTTAGAGAAGCTGTTTCCATTTCTCTCCTGTGAGAAGAACTGGTATTAATGACTTTGCCAGCTGGGAAGACTTGTGGTTGTGTTTTTGTGTTTAGTTGACTTTGAACAAATATAGTCCTGAAAGAGAGGTGAAAAGCCTTAACACAGAGACAAGCTGTGCACTTCAACATGGTGATGTTTGTGGTTATTTTATAGCATCTAGCAATGTGAGATAAATTTTCTGTGTGCTGGTCAAAGAGAGGGTAAAATTGGGCAACGAGGGTCCAGTCCAGTATAACTATGGCACAACCTTCTGTGAAGACCAATTTATGATTTTGGGGATTTCTGCTTTTAACTGATGATGCTCTTACATGGCAAGGGACTAGCTCAAGAGCTTCTTCTGTTACCATCATCTCTGTTTTGGACATATTATCTTTATCCAGACAGTTTAAGGTAAGAGCTTATTACGGGGGAAGCTTCAAATTCATCTATAACATCTCAAGAGACTATGGATTTTAGACTATAGACTTTAAACTCATATAAGTTATGACCTGAGTAGCTTACTGCCTGAAAAGAGAAATTGAGAGAGTACCCTGAAATACAGATAACCCACAGGTAAAATGTACCAGTTAATTCCATAAACTTTCAATTATTTGCTTGAATGAAACACTGGAATTACAACAATTTAAAGTGCATTGACACATCCAGTCAAATATGTTTGTAAATTCTTGGTTTGAAGTAACTTTTTAAAATGATGTTTTTGTTTACTCTGAAAAGCACAGAATTACAGCTCCTTCTAACAGGCCTAAAGTCATCAGACAGTATCTATAGCATAATAATGCAAAATAAGACACAGCTTATGCTTAGGATTACTTCTCTTTGCAATGAAAAGTTCATTAGACCTTGTTATGTTTCAATAACCTATAGCACCTTAATTCACTTATATTTTATAGACTCTGTAAATTTATGTAAATTGTGCTCATGGCTACTTCCATCCAAACGAAACTGGCAGATCCTTATGCTGTGATTAGCATTCTGGATTTCAAATGTCAGCAGCAGCAGCAGCTGGTCAAAACTATCACCTCATAAAGGAACTGGTCTACTTCTGTTACAGGCTCTTGACAAGGACATGACTTGTGATCTGCAGTAAAACTCATGATAACCATAGAAACAAATCAATTCTTATGTGCACATAGGAAGTGGGTTTTCCCCTATCTAGCTGTCTCAGTGGCAACAATGTATATCCTCGGGCCTCTCTGGGTATGGTGACACTGCCCTCTTGGTGCAGGAAGCATGAGGAAGGGCTAGGGTACCATTTGCTGCAATGTTATGGCTTTGGGGCTGTATGATGACATCATGTCTTTACCAGTGATGAGGCTGCCTGTCTTGACCTCACAGTGTGCACAACTAGTGTGGTGATTGCTGGAGGACTCTGCATCCACACAGGCAGTGAACCTGTCTCCAGGGGGCCCTGGTGTGTGACTTAACTCTGATCCCACCGAGGAGACTGCAGGACTCCAAGTACAGATACAGGGAAAGTTTACCAAAAAGAACCCCTGTAGCACAATAAATAACTCATGTAAACAAACCCTGAGAGAGGCATGTCATGGTCGGTCTGAAAGTATGTTTGTAACAGAAGACTACAAAAGAATTAGGAACTAGCACCAGACATAACAACAAACTTCTAGAGGAATTGTTAAAAAACCAAGCATCTCTGAATAGATTTTACTCCTTAGCAATTTCTGGAAGAATGTAAATTCAGATTTGAGTCCAGCCTCAAAGAAAACATATGAACATATGAACATATGTCTCTAACACAAAGCAAATGACTAGTGATCTTTCTGCAAGACTGGAAAATACACTTCCTCCTCAGGTTCTTAAACTGCTAATGGGATCTGAAGCCACATGTAAGTGCCTTCCATGGAGAAGCCATCTGAGTGAAAAGCAGGTGAACAAGGTGAGTCACATGTTGTCATATGTTCCTGCACTGGCCAAGCCTCCACTCTCTAGCACTGATAAACAGGAAAAATCATGTAAGATGAAAGTGACAAACATGAAACAGAAGTTCAAATGCTACTTTTCTACAATATTTGGACGCTAACCTCACCTGCAATGATGCAATAACAGTTTTAAATAACTTCTTAGGGTAAACACTGACTTGTCACTAGGATAGCGAGGAGACTTCACTGCATTTCAAAATCTACTCTGTATACTTTATCAGTCACCTGTATGTTGTATCTCTGGAAAGAACCTATGTTACCATGGAAAGGGTGAACTAAGAAAAACTCCTGCATAGCAATGCTTCCTTAAACTAAACCAACATTAACATCTTTGTATGGTGATTCACTGTGGGGACCGGAGGAGCAAGGAGAGGTCACAGTCCAAAACAAGACATTGGTCTGCCCAACACTGGTGTTCTAGGGATCGCTATATCCATCATGACTGGGTTAACGTGGTGCAGTAATCCAGTTTACTCTCAGAATTGCTTGAATATTCATATGTTCAGTTATGTACCTATAGGTTTATACCTAAATAAAAAATAAATCTATAGACACCACAGAGACTGATTCCACTCTACTGTAACTTAGTTATGAACATGGAGGTGCACACAAGCCAAGAATCTGTAAGTTATCTGATTCTGTTTCCAAGCTGTCCCCTAAGTCCCTCATCATGTCTGATGGTGTCAAGAAGCTGCTACAATCCACTGTGCTTGGGTGTATATTCAGTAAGATGAATAATTAGTCTCTGAATGTATTAGATACCATTTTCAGAAGAGTACATTTCAGTGGAGTATTTCTGTGCCAGATCAATGGATCTGGGATAGACCAGCTTATGTGTGTAAGGAAGACCAGCAATTCGCTGCCTGTATGGAATGACTACAGGATGGCTTCAAAATCACCCAGGCCATTTACCTTGGCATTTACAGGTGGCAGAGGTTAGACCACTTTCCAATGCTTAGTCTGAGGGTCAAAACTTTCCCTTTTAATTTTTTTTTTTATGTCATATAGATGTCAATGAAACACTATCACTCTCTGAAAGCTGCTACCACATATTCCAGACATTATTCCTAGATAATAATGAGCAGGAAAATGCTCATCTTTTCCCCACATTCTGAAGGTTCCATTAATATAGACAAGTCAGATCTTTCTGAGTAGCAAATACTCATATTAATAATGAACATGCAAAAAAAAACCTACAAAGAAAACATACATTTGAAGTGATTACTCATGTATGTGAGCGCCTGTAACTCCAACAGAGACAAATGGGAGATGCACATACAAACAAAAGGGAGAATACCCTGGGAGAATTCACCATACTGGATGGAAGGCAGCCAGCCTGGAACAGAGTGGAATGCATAGAGGGAGTTAAAGCAGGATTACAGATGCCTGTGGCAACCACTCTTAATAAATTATAGTTGGATCATAGAAGAAAATAATGCTTTGGTAAGAGATTAACAAGTGTCATTCTCAGATGTACAGCTGTAATTAAAAAAAAAAAAAATTACATTTTAACCCCTCACTCCAAGTATTTTTTTGTTCTACTTTTATTTATGAAAGAATTCTGGCACCCAGGGATAAAACCAGCTTTTTCAGTGTCTTCATTCTGTTAGAACGAACCACCAAATAAACATGCAAACATTATTTTTATGCATGCACTAAGAGTTCTGATACAGGACATGGGCTTGGGGGTGTGGTGTCAATTTTAGACACACTGAGTGACATGCTGCAGCAAAATGTAAAGAGATAATCACACAGCAAGGCTGCTGCTTTCCTTGAGTTACTGGCTAAGTATTTACCAACTTGTAATAAAGAAGAGAAAAACAAAATTGGACTTGTTTTCATCTGTTTTCTAGAACCATTTCTTGCCCTAGAATGTAATTAACGCATGCATGCTACTGCATATGCAGCTCAGTAAAAAAAAAGTAGTTATTTGAAAGGTCAATGGAAAATTAGGCAGTAAAGTTGTAAGTTATTACAAATGTGAATATCCTTCCATCATCTTTTACGAAATGTGAAAGTTGGGTTTTTTTTGTTAACTTACAGGCAGTGTGGGAAGATGCATTATGACTGTTCCCTTCCAGCATCAGAAGAACAGGCAACCCAACATGTGCTCTTCAGTGGCTCTCAGATCACAGAAGTATTTGCAGGTGCATGATGCTAACTTCAGAGCAGAAAGGGTAGAACTTCCGCAAATCTGAGCATTTTAATGCTGCAGTTGTCTAGAAAGTCTCTCTTTGGAAAAATCACCATCACATGACTATTCCTCATTTCTGAAAAAAATTGTTCAGACAGTGAGAGTCAAATCTGGCACTACAGCCTGACACTCTTTCAATCTGGGAACTGCTTCATCTACACTATTTTTATCTGAATATAAAATCTTCCACTTTCTCCCACTAGTTCCTGGTTGTGCAAATCATAAGTGGAAAGTCACTTGCACTTGCAAAGTGCATTTAATAGTTGATGACTTTTCCAATAAATTGGCATTGACGGTTCTAGTATTTGGCATGGAATTGATTCATTTGGTTCAACAAGCTGGAGGTCTGCTTCATAGCTATATGCGTTCCTATAAATGATACTGTAATGCCTTGAGAGCTCATTCTACCAATCATCATTTCCGATGAGAAGATGCTTTCATTCTCTTGTGAACAATTTATGGTTCATATAAAGTGATGCTCTTTCTCCTTTAAAGATCCCAAATGAAATTGGCATCATTTCCAGACTCATAGGCACTGAACTATACAATTTGCTATGAAATCTGAGGCATTAACCTGAGGGAAGCATGGATACATGCTCTTGGGATTAATTTCTTCAAGCTTTACTAGAGGTGGTAGCCCAAATTCAGTGTTTGAAGTCCCTGTGCTTGAGCTTCTGGGGTAGAGGTAGTAGCCCTCAAAAATTAAATGACCATTGCAGGCGCAGCATACATCAATAGTATTCTTACTGCTGGGTAGATGTTCAAATAATGTGGTAGCGGTTTATTTTGGAACATATTTTTTCCCTTGTTGCTGACATTATTGACTGACTTTAGATGAAAGCAATAATTCCTTTATCTTCTATATGTGCTGCTCTCTGGGTCACCTGGTAGGAATTTATGATAGGAAGGGTCAAATGACTTATACAGCTCAAATGGACTTTGTTTTTCCCCTCAAAAGAGAGGGGAAAAAAAATCTGATTTCTATGATCAAGCACTAAGAGAGGAAATTGTGAGGATAACCACAAATTCATCTGTACCTGGCTAGAAAGTCAGCAGTCTATCATGCCAAGCAAGGGCATGTTGATGTAGGAACTTGACTGTGACCATGAGGTTGACCTTTGACAAATAGGGTTTGAGGACATTAAAAAGGAGAGAAAACATTTCCTGCACCTATCTGGGCTGTAAACGTCAGTCTGCGATGCCCTATAGTTTCCTTACTTCAGGAAAGCCGGGAGCCTAGACAGACATGCAATGTTTCAGCATTTCTCTTCCACTTTCTGCCAAAAGTAAGAATTGCAGAGAGACGGTATGAACAAAACAAAATAACCAGTCAAAACTGTTGTGTTTCACAAGCTGCAGTTTCTTGGCAAAGGTCTGGGTGTTTTCTTATTCCTCCAGACTAGTTCTCCCACTCGTGCTGCCACGTGGGAAAGCAGTGCCCTTTCCCCTCCTCATGAACCGATGTGATAGAAAAGCATAAGGTTACTGAACAGAACTGAATGGCCCCTCACTTGAAATAAAGACAACACAGTGGTCTCAAACAGTGTCAGAGAAGGGAGCGGACTCTTTGCTGCATTCCAATGGGAACATCACTGAATGAATTTATTTCTGTGGTCACCTAGCAAGAACCCTTGGCCACCTGAAAAGTTGAGCATAGATAAATGAGAATGCCCTTCAGTACTTCCAGTGTCTCGATTTTTTTTTTTTATTGTATCCATCAGCAAAAGGAAAATACGTCTGGTTTTCCATTTCTTCACCATGAAATTCAGTGTTTCATTTAGATTAATGCTGTCCTTTTTCCTCCTCCCCCTCAGTGCCCTGGGAGGAGGAAAAAGAAGGCTCTCCCCGGTGTTTTTACCATGTTATAGTGAGAATAACCTACCCCTACACTGACTTTGCCACACAGATGGTCTAAAAAGACATGAAAAAAAAAACCAACCCAAATCTCATAGAATCTCATAGCGAATTTTTTACACAGCATGTGAGTTAGATATGGGCAGAGTATGGGCTTAGTACCACCTCAGCAAAGACTGGCTAGTCACAGCCTAGTCACCTTTCTAGATCATTCATTTGGATAACAATTTTTTGGGGAAAAAGGCCTACCACATGGTCTCCTTATCCACTGTCTCTGTGTGAAGATGCCTTTGCTTAGAGAAAATAGCTATAGGGAAAATTTTTGGTATTTTCTCTTGTGAAATAACAACTTACTAAAAATAGTGCCTGGAGATTAATACACTGCAGTTTGTAGGCCCAGAGAAACCAATTTAGGTCATTCACTCCTCTTTCCTCCTTTTTCATACATTCCCTACATTTTTGCCTGAAATGAAACAGCATATAGAAATCCCATGCCAAAGTGTCATTTGCTGACTCCAGTAAAACTTCTGTGTGTTACAGAAGGGCACAAGGCTTTTTCGGAGTTCTTAATCTAACATAAATTTGCCTCTGATTATGATACATTAGAGTAAAAGGTGGGTTTGGGGTTTTTTTGTTGGTTGTTTTTTAATTACACTTTTTCTAAATTAAACTAAAATTACATTTTTAGGATATGCACTGTACCTGTAGCAAAATGATAAAAAAGAGAAATCTGTGTTTGCAGTAACAGAAATACTTACTCTCTAGTCCCAAGAGGATGACCAACATAATATGATGTAATGCAATTCCAAAGTTGCATCAATGCTTTTCCACCCTCACTGGTATGATGACAATAAAAGCAGATATACATTGAAAAAGAGCTTGGATACATATCCAATAATATCTCACTGCCAGTGAAACCTCATCTCATGGATGGGGAGGGGGAAGCTTTTCATCAAATTTAATGCGAAGCATTACATTGATTTACATTCACTCACAATATGTTACAAGTAAAAAAACCCAAACCAAACAAAATACAAACAAAAAAAAACCACCCCAAAAAAACATAAAAGGGTTGGGTTTTTTCCAGCTAATACTGATTTTCAAAATCTCCTCATCCTGTTTCTAACATTATAGAGGATGTGGTTTCAATAAATGAGAGGCTGCTATGCCTGAGTGCATGTATTATACCAGTGTTGTGACATATTATTGTTTTGCTAAGAGATTACACAATCAGTGTTCTATAAAAACATTCTCATATTTTTAAGCAAAATCCATCCAATTCCTTTTTGCCTTGATTCCCTAAACTGCCTTTTATTCACAAAATGCAGGAACCTCCCTGAGGTAAGCGCTTGGGTTGCATCCAAAGATCTCACAGGCCAACCTCAGTGCCAGTGAAGCAGAGAAGCTCCTTTTTGTTTTTCCTCAGCTCCCAAGTTATTTTGACTGGCTGGAAATGATGAAAGAGAACAACAGGCAGGCTGACCTAACTTGGTTCCGGGAAAACAGGGGGAAGGGCTAACCAAAGCTTTATCAAGAAAGAATCGGACACGTTACATGCAATGAATGCCAATCCATGTGACTGGATGCAAAGCAGATCTTTTTAAACAAGTCTCTTTCCATGGGATGAAAGGTCTGGTTGAGAGTAGTATTCATGTTAATGCAGTTTACTTGGGGCTTGCCAAGGCATTTCGTTTCACAGCATATGTTAGTATGATTGAAAAGCATCCATTATATGGAATTAAAAGGATGCACTTTGGAAGAACTATAAACTGGCTCACTGACAGATCACAAAGTGGTGAGAGTAATGAGTGGAACTATTTCCAGCAGATTCCCACAAGGATCAGTTCCTGGTACAACATCGTTTAGTATTTTCATCACGTGTCCAAACAATGATGTAAAATCAGTCCTAGATGATCAGGGGCTGGAGCATTTGCTATGTAAGAAAGGGCTGAGTGAACTAGACTTGTTAAGCCTGGAGAAGTCAAGGCTTCAGGGAAACTAAGAGCAGCCTGTTAGGAAGTTGCAAAGAAAGCAGAGCCAGGCTCTTCACAGAGTTTTATGGGAAGAGAATGAGACCATGATCATAGATTGAAACAGGGGAAGTTCAACTGTGTATAAGGAAAAAAAGTCACCGTGAAAGTACTCAGGCATTGGATCGGGATGGACAGGGAGGTTATGAAATCTCTGTCCTTGGATGTTTTCAAGATCTCAGTGAATGAAGTCCTGAACAATCTTATCTGAATTCAATTTTGGCCTTATTTTGAGCAGAAACTTGAACTAGATAACTTCCCAAAGTCCTCCCTGTTATCACATGTTAGGACTGTAATCTAGTTGATTCTTCCTGGGAGAGTGATTTGTGAATCCTGTTAGATAACTACTTCAACATGTGCTGTAATGGCATGCTACAGTAAAAGCAACAGTTGGATGTTATTGGGCCACTGCTGGTCAACAGCCCTGCACAAAACTTCCCACCTTTGCAGAGTAGAATTCCCAAAAATCAAGGCAGACAGTTGCAAGTGACTATCTCTCCCTCACGCATAGCCCATGAAGTCTGGCACCACTGCCTGTCGGAGCCTTCCTGTGTCTCCTGAGCTGTTACTTTTGCTATGTAAGTGGAATGAAGCACAGCTAGGACCTGGATTTTTTTCTGCATAAACAAGGAATAGTCCTGTGCATGCTATGTTGCATTTCAGAAGGATGTTTGTATCACCCAGAACTATAGTGTCCCCTTACCTTTAGACAGCAAAAGGGTACTGCACTACTGGAGTAAGAAGGAACACTTAGGAGCTTTCAGGAAAAGGTATAGAATCAGTAACTGGAGGCTTTAAGATAGACAGTGTGAAATTCAAAATAAAAGTAAAGTTAAAAATTGTCATGGCTTCTCTGGAGTGAAGTTGAATTCTCCCTTGCTACCAGTCAAAAGCACTAGCCATGCTTTACTGCAGAACAGTATGCCGACATATATACCTCTTGGATCATGACTCAGGTGACCAATATTCATAGGCATGGTCTCACTGTAAGGGTAACTTTTTCTGCAGTTCTCTACTTAAAGCACTTCTCCTTTCCTGACCGATTTGGAGTTCTGGAGTATTGATGAATGGCAGAAGCCTTTCAGACAACTCCACATTGTTACATTAAAAGCATTTTTGCAGCAACTGAGGGAATACTGTACTTCCTTAACTATGCAAATATGTAGTCAGAGGCTATGTGAACAAAGCACCAGCAGAGTTCATGGCCTGAGATAAGTTCAAAACCCTTGTTTCTAAATAGAAATCGTATTTGTTGCTTTTTCTATTATCTGAAATCCCCAACCCTAGTGTCATTTGAGGAATGGTTTTTTTAAACCCTACGGTAAATGATGCAACTATTGACTCATTGCTGGTTTGAGTTTTGACACCAGACAACTATGCTGCCCAGACCAGCAACCTGCCAGGCTATGACTTCTTCATTTCCTCAGTAATAACTGATCTAAAGAAATGGAATTGTAGCCTCATCCTTTAATTTAATAACTTCTCATATTCTAATTTTGCACTTAAAACTACCTTCATATTCCTAGGTGAAATAGTTTTGGTTTCTTTTTCCTGAAGGAGACAATGTGTTTCTCTTTAGCAGTTTTATACACAAACATAGACACTGATAAGAAGTCTGCAAGTTGTTTTAGATAGATGATATGGCAATCCCCTGATCACTTTAGAAAAAGCAGACATATATGACTATGTTGAAAAAGTCAGAGTGTGATAAAATTTGCATATTACCACTAACTCATATCCAAACTGCTTTTTGCTCATAAATATTGAAGAGTGTATGTTAGACAAAAGTGTTTCCTGCTTTTTATGGAAAACACATAGATAAAAAAAAAAACCAGGAGGAAAGAAATACAATTTTTGCAATATACTATTATTTACCGCTCTGTCATATGTGGATATACTTAAGGCATACTGGATGCTCTCACATACTGAGAAATAAACAAGCCATTACATACCACTTATCCAGAAGGAGTAAGCTATGGGTTACTGCTTCTTACAAGTACCTCAGGTATGAACTGATCCCTGACTGTATACACAAGGAACATAGTTTGTTGGATTATTAACCTCCTAGGTGCATAACCACTCCCCAGCAACTGATTTTTTTCGTGCCTTTACTAACTTAGCAGCAGGAGATGGACAGAGACAGCATTCCAGAGGGCAACATCTTGGGATGCAAGGACAGAGACAAGGGCACAGTACTAGAAAATGTAAGGTAGCTGAGTACAGCAATGACGACATTGAAAACATGATGGTAATACACTTGACAGGAGGTGGCAATATCATCTCTGTCACATGTAATGCTTTCTCTCTACCATTAACCTCTTAAAAAAAAATAATTACAAGCATTCTTTACACTATTCAGACAGCTATTCTTTTGATAGCAGGGAACAGGGTGAGCTGTATGGTTTTCCCTCTGTCATGCTGAGCCTACTGCACTTTTCTGTTTTTCTCTGTGAAGTTTTTTTGTGATAATATCCGATTGCCTTACACCTTACAGATCGTTGCTCTGCCCTTATCCTTTAGCAGAGTGGCAAGTGTTTTCAGATTCCCATTACACATCTCCCACTGACCATCTGCTATTATCACTTTAATGAGAAACACTTGGTGAAAGGTGATTAAGTGGTTACAATCCAGCACAAGGTTGCAAGCTCAGTACACTACTTCCCCCTCCAATATTAAGCAACAGCAGGAAGTATTTGGGCAAGAGTCTTAGGTGCTATGAATCGGTGCATTTCTACTATTTCAACAGGGTTACCTTGGTTTATATCACATTTAGCTTAAAAGCAGTTACCATGAGGTTAATTTAGATTCCAGCCTTTGGTTAAAGTGGGATTCTGTGTGCCACCCGTTTCACACATATACTTGGGATAATCAAGGAAAATTCTTTTCTATTCTTTATTATTCTTTAGTCATCAGGGATAGGATGTTTTAAAGATAATTACTTAATTATCTCTAAATAACCTGTGTTTTTTTGGTAGCACTCATAATGCGAGAAGTGGGTTTGTGTTTCCCATGAGAGAACAGCGGTTTCTTGTAAAGCTGCTCTGGCTCTGGATTTACATACCATTTGCAGAGGAAGACCTATCCACTTAAACCTTCCAGTTTTAGGTTTTTTAAGTTCATTCTATATATCAGGCTGTTAAAAAGGGAAATGAAAAAAAAAAAAAAAGAAAAGTAAGCTTCAAATACAATAGGGCCAGAGGTAGTTCACAGCTTCTTAAACAGTTCTTGTTCTTAAAGCAAACCCCTACATTTCTCTTCCCACATCAGGCCTCTGCTGTGATCTTTGTCCACTAAACCATAAACAGTCTTTGCAGCCATCCTGTTAGGGCTGCAGATTTCAAGACAATCTCCCAGATGAGCGTCACAGAACAAAACAGACCAAGATGAGCTATTATAGCACATTTGTAAACAAGAAAAAGCCAAATTGAGAGACATATAGCAGGAGTACAAAACTGCTGTGAATAAAAGCCAGTGTGATTCAGGACATACCACTCAAGGGGAATGATAGCCTGGCTGAACTTAGGTTTGGAAAAAAAATGTTCTGAAATGTTCTCTTGCTGCCACATACTCTATTTTAGTTCTGGGGCTCATCCTCTAATGTCATATATATTCTGAGTAGTAAAGGAACCACCTGATGTCCAGCTTCATTTCAGGGAAAGGGAGGGCATAGGTATGATGGGCACTAAAAGACAAGTTTGGATGTACTCAGATTACTGGGAGATAGTTCAGAGGAGAGACACCTTGAAAGGTCAGTGTCAGGAACACAGCATGCTAATGATGCTAATGATATAAACAACACCCCCCAAGATAGTTAGATCTTGATTTGGTGAAGCACTTATGTACATGTCATACCTGAAGCACCTGAGCAGTTGTATTCATTTCAGCCAGGTGACTTGGATGCCTACAGCTAGACATCACTAGACAGGAGCTCCAAGTATTCCAGAATGACAGAACTGACTTTCTTGGCAATTATCCACACTCCTTAAATACAAAGATTAGTGCACTTCCTTTTATACGGTTGTTTTCTGCTGGTGTTCATTCTCCTGCTTCCAGGCTACTCTGATTAATGGCACAAGAAAAGCTTTTCCAAAGGTCTCCTTCGCCCCCAACCACACGCATCATCTGTATATATTTGCCTGTATCCCATCTTATCTCCAGAAATGGACAAATCACTTCTGTGCCCCTATTCTCTCACATCCAAAAGGAAAATATTGCCTGAGAAAAGTTTTTCTTGTCTGTAGCTTTGTTTGTTTGTTTGCTTTCTGATTTTGGTGTTTTTTTTTTTTTTTTTTTCCTGGCATAGTAGGATATAATTTATTATTCTGTTTATGATCACTGACAAAGTCTCAGAAAAATGCAAAGCTCGCTGTTTTGAGATCTTACACTGATTGTAACTTATCATGTCATAGGCCCTTTTAGCACCAGAGACATCATTCTGACTTAGTAATCCCTTCAGAGAATTCTTTCCAACAAATATAGAAGACTGCCATCATGATGAGAAAAATCCTTTCCCCTAAAACTGTTTATCATCCAAGAATAAATAGCAATGAAAAGAATGGCTTTCCGAGATTTAAGGGGTCATAATCCATTTATCAGGAAGATATTACTACAAGTATTGTACATAAGCCACTTACCCATTCCAGTGTCTTACAGTCATCTGAATGTCAGTTTAAAAAAAATAAAAAAAAAAAAAACCATTAAATTATAATGCTATATCAACAGACAGCTGTCCTAGTGGGCACTGGGAACAGAATGACTAGCATTGCTGAGCAATGCAGTCATTGCCAAAGGAATGATGAGCTCACATTTCATTCCGATTCACATACTTGGTGTGGTTAGACTGTGAGGCTCACCCTTCCTCGCCCAACTGACGCCCCCTCCTCCCTGCCTCGACACAAGATCTGGCTCGCTAACATGTCTGGAATGAGCGCAAGCCTACCTCTCAGCTGGCAAGCCCAAGGGGCATACTTCAATTCCCAGGTTGGAAGATTATCTCATTCAAGCACAGTTCTCCCAAAGATATATAAGCAAAGCTAGCGTGGTGGTCCCTGCAGAACTGGCCTGAGCACTTGGGAGTTTCAGCCATACAGGAGTACAACCTTCAAACCCCAGCAAATATGATGATGATGAAAGTAGAAGAGCTGGTAGGTACAACTTGCTTCCATTTATTCACAATTACTTTTCATTCTAGACTGTCATTATATCAAGAAGAGAGACAACCTTTGTGGATTGAGGTGGTTTAGCAGGTTACCAGCACTGCTGTGCTCTAGCTGCAAACCCTCTATGAGTACATAGAGGCTGTAAAAGGCTGTTATCTTACTATATTCTCACTTCAACTTTTCCTTGGGAAGTGGGCTCACCACTGATAAAACTACATAGCTGTTTGGATTTTGCATCAGAACATAGTTCACCAGAATGAAGAGACTGACCAAAATGTAACTAAGTACTTTCCTTTGATCTTGATCTTATTTTTTTAGAAGCTATTAAGCTTATCATCAAACAGAGTAATTCCAGTCTAATAAGGGACAAGGAGGAGGTATCAGTGAAGGGAAACTAAAGTATTTTCTGATACTGAATGAACAATTTAGTAATAGTATTATTTTCTAATAATAACAGTCCCTACACACACTGCTCTTCATGGTGTAACAAGCCTTTGAAAACTTATGTCTAAACCAGACCACAAGTAATGGGACATGCACTGACTTCAGGTTCACACTAAGAATGCCTGATTTGATCAATAAACTGGAAAACCAGGAATGATCCAGTAAAACACTGGAACATCATGCAGAAACTGTTTTTTTCCCAGATGGCTATGTTAAGATGCAACTTCCATACTCTCTAACTGGTTAACACTGTCTTAAATTCTTTGGCAAGGTGCTGACAGTTTCTCTAGTGTTAAATTCTATAACAAAAACAATTTGACAGGGTGATTTAATGGAAAGGCAGTCTAGGCCACAGGAATTTACTGAACCACTCTCAAAATACACAACAGCCTCTACTAAGTTTAACGTTATCTCTTTGTACATACTCAATTAAGCATCAGAAGTATTTCTGAATGCTACTGAAAGTTGTGTTGCTGCACAGCATCACATCCTTCTGTGCCAGAACTAACTTCCGCCATTATGTTGTGTGCTATAAATGGGGACTTTGGTACTGACAGCAATGGGTAAAACCAGCCTTGAAATTACTCAGCAAATCTATTTAACTGCATTGGATGTGTTTCAATAAAACTGTAAGGTCTCAAGGGAGAAAGCCTCTCCTCCTACTCTACCTACTCTACCTACTCAGTTCCCCTGCTCAAAACTCATGGGGTGCTGGTGGCTGGTCAGGGGGGGCTCTTTCCGCCACAGCCTTTTACAGCCTCCTGGTGAGTTTGACACATGCTGGTGAGTGAACAGACAAGAAAACCCTGAACAAAAAGGATGATCTTCCCTACTGTCTGGCTTTTGTCAGTACAGCAGCACACTACCCCCAGTAAGGCAAGGAGTTAGACTGTGAGTTGGCCTCATGGATCTTGATCCAAGCCCTGAAGATACCAAGGGTTGGTTGCTGTGCGGATGTGGGAGGTCTGCCTGCAAGTGAGATTGCTCTAGTCATTTGCATACAGTTAAACCAAGCACAGGCTGAATGAGGTCTGCACTCTGTCTGTCACACACTCCTAGAGCAGGACAGGAATGACATGCAATTAGCCCCTAGGTAATCCATGTTCCCAGGGGATGGCTACTGCAGTCATCAAACTGCTGCTTATATCACATTTGCTTTTACAGGTGACTGGGAAGAAAGTGGATGATAAAGAAACTGGCAGCTTCCTCCCTGAGGACTTCAAAAATGGAGAGTATGAAGCTGCCGTAAGATTAGAGAAGCAAGAGGACCTAAAGACAGTCTCTGAACACTCACTGACCCGAGGTGATCTGGCTTATGAGAAGGAGAAAAAACTAGAAGCAGAGGTAGGATCTTGGGTTTTGTGCTTGGCTTTTTATCATCCTGTGTGCACTTTCTGCTGCCACTCTTGCCTCTTAAGTTAAAAATACACGCATGGTGAGTTAGATAAACCCTTGAGAGATCACTACCAAAGGAGATCTGTCTAATGCCCATTGAAGGCCATGGAGATCTGCTGACTCCTGTAGGCTATGGATGGAGGCGGTAACACTGGGAAGCAGAACCAAAACCTCCCCCTGTTAATGTCTGACTAAACCCTGGGGACTCCCCTCTGCCCAGAGTCACACGCTGCTGTCAGTAAGGGGGCTCAGCAATCATCACTAGTAAGACACCTTCAGTGTGCACATCTGAAAATAACTAACTCAAGAAAGATGTAAGAGTACGTTTCTGAAGCCAAAAGCCTTACCTGCCATGAAAATGTTTTTCTTTTGAAAACACCTCATTATGATTACTAGTAGACTTGGGAAAAACAATTACAAAGGAAATAAATACTGGTTTACAGAAAAGTTACTATTTTGTATTCCTGGAGCACAACAGCTCCCCCTACCTCCCTAAGAACTGATGCTTTTTCCCAAAAAAATATAGTAGTTGTGACAAATTCCTTAGTGAATAAGCAGCACACCGGCCTAAAAAATTTTAAGTGAATGCAAAACTTAACTAGCAGGGGGCATGAAGACTTTGTTCTGAAAAAAGAATGGTGGGAAAGTGAGCCTCAGAATTATTAAAGTAAACACTACTGACCTTCCCCTTCAAAGAGAGATCATTACTTGCTAGAGAGGTTTTTTTTGAGTTCTTAGAAAACAGGGTCCTAAGAACTTTTTGGGTTTTGAGTTCATCCACAGTTCACTTAGCCAACATAATTATTTTCCATTAAGTCACTGATCTACAGATCAAACCCTAAGTGCAAAGAACAATAAAAAGAAGAGGTGGAAATACATTGAATAATTCAGTTGAAAAAAATGTATACCATATGACAGGGTCTCGCCAATGTATCTACCCTTAATGATAGCATGGGACAGAATCTCATCTGTATTCACCTTGAGTTACCCCTTGGTTGTGAATCCCCCTTTTGAAGTCAAGGACACCTTGTGGTACCTGGGATCTCAGTTCAGGACACATATTTGCCCTTGATGTTGGCAGTGCCCCATACTGACTTCATGCAGGGATGCTTTTCAAAAGCAGCCTTGAGGAAATCTTAAACATTTATTGAACTGCCCCTCCAAGGATACCAAGGACATTCTCCATAGCTTACCAAAATGTAACACTTGATGGCTGAAATGCTAGGATCAGTATAAACTTTGCTTTTCACTTAAAGGGTATATTTTTCATCAAAGAGGCTTAAGATACATTAAATCAGGACTGGCATCATAAAAGTGGTTGAAGAAAAAACACTTGGTGGAAGTTAGCTAAAACTGCATGGACTTCCCAGATCTCATAAGCTGCACGTGGTATTTCTTAAACCATTGAGCCAGAAGGGACTACAGTGCTGCTCTGATTCATGGCCTAATACCACCCAAAAATTCATGCCATCTAGCCCACTACACAGGGTGATGCAGCATGTAGAAAAAAGTCCAATGGTGTATGAAAAACTACAGATGATGTAGAAATTCCCACACACAGCTGAACAGTATCACATGCTGTATGGTCACACTTAGCTCAACTTGCTGGCTTCCCTGATTTGTTTCAGCTTAAGAAGAAGAAATTAGAGAGGTCAAAACTTGAAAACTTGGAGGATCTTGAAAAGATTATTCAGCTGAAGAAGAAGAAGAAATGCAAGAAAGTGAAAGCACCCATTTTAAAGGAACCTGAACCGGAAGTTATTGTAAGTTATTTCAAAGCACCTTTTTGGGAAATGCATTAATGGGGTTTTGTGCCACACACATTTATGCCCTGTATATTTCTTTCCTTCAGACAGGACCAGTGGATATACCCACATTCTTTAGAGCTGCACTGGAGAATAAGTTGCCAGTAATTGAAAAATACCTGTCAGACAAAGGGGATCCAAATGTCTGTGATGAGGTACAGTCTGCCTTCTTACTGCAAAGCCTGTTACAGAAGTTATTACAGAGCAAAAATAACTTTTACAGCTATGCTTTGTAGCTTTCCCACTTATGAGGAGAAAAAAAAAGAGTGGGGGGAAGTAAATGTTGGAAGTTTTGTATATCAAATTCTCTAGTGATAAAAGGGTGACTGGGACCTTTCAAAGTAATATTTCCTCAAAAGAATCTTTATATTTAGAAGAAAGCTTTAATGCCCAGGAGACTCTAGTTTTCCATAACAGGTGATCTTCCAATGCTACAGATGAAGAGACAAGAAATTTGTCTGCAGAATAACAAAAAATATGATGCTTCCTGCCCTCATACTCCGTAATGCATACGCTACATTTGCAAAATGCAGCATAGCATGTTGGATGGGAGAACTCCACAGGCATTGTTTTAAATTTGAATGTCATACTGCAGATATTTCTCACACCCTTTAAAATGCTAAGTAGGCAGCTCTTGGCTACCAGGATGCTATTAAAATTTGCAGATTTCAGGTCTCAAAAGTATTAGCTCTTGAAAATGAATCAGCATAAAGTCTGTATTTGCCATCATCCTAGGGAGGAGGGGAGAAAAGATTTAAAGATATCTCTCTGTAACGTATTTAATATCTGACTTTGCACTGTTTTAATTGCCAGTATAAACGCACTGCGTTGCACAGGGCATGCTCTGAAGGACACCTAGAGGTGGTGAAAAAGTTGGTGGAAGCTGGAGCCCGGCTTGAACAGAAAGACATGGTAGGCACATCAACTCACATTTCTTTCAAAAAACTGTTCATTGCTTTAAAAGTGCCAAGAGAAGTACTATAGAAGTGCTTCTTATAGAAGAGGAGTGTTAAAAGGCCTTACAACATCTTGTAAGTCTATCCTTAAAATAACACTGTTGAGAAGAGGGGGTGTCTGCTTCCCTTTGCCAAAATGCTTGCTGGAAAACACAGGAAGCAGGGGAACTCATTGGCCAGTAGACCGCCACAGACAACAAAGCTTAACATAGGGGAAGAGAACTGAGGTCGGGCTACCACTTCAGCCTGCTAGCAGGTGCTGGAGATACCACTCTCCCACGCATGCATCTAGAGCTCAGCACAGCACATACCTTCTCCGCAGGGATTTCAACGCTGTGCTTGGGAGAGACCCCTGTGCCTCCAGAATGCCAGCCATCGGAGTAGCTGAGTATCAACAGCTTCTAGAGCTGATTTTTTTTGCTTCTCTGCTCCCAGCCCTTCATCCCTTTGCTAAACAGCTGGAACTGGACAGCCTCACTTCCCTTCGCTTAACCTAGCAGTGCTCAAGGGAATGTAAGGAACAGGAGGAACAACAGGCAGAGTGATCCCTTCAAGGGATATTCCACCTCTTCTGGCAGAGAAACTGAATCTTGTAGAGGAACAGGGTTCTAACTCACTTTGTGGACCTCCATCATTTTAGTGTTTGGGGTTTTTTTTTTAAAAAAAAGAACTTTCCCTTAAGCTTCATTTTTGGTGTAGAATTTTGGGTTCTAAAATCCAAAAGGCATCAAATAAAAAAGTATTAACTAGCACATACCAGCCACATACCTGGCTAAAGATAACTTCTAATTTGACAGAATAGACAAAACATATCCTGTCTCACAGCAGTGTTGCCAAGATCTCTGTCTTTAAGAGTAATATGCAGCAAGTGTGAAGAGAAACTCACAGTACTAAAGAAATTAGGAGAAAACAAGAAAAGCTGTTACTAGAAACAACTCAGTAATCACAGTGAAGTGTTTCAGGTTGTTACATGAAAATGATTTTAGATTTATTTAGAAATTTGATCAAAATGGCTTACTTTATATATATATATATATATAATGATGAATTAAATTACTTTCAATTTGTTTTTCTGCTACAGCTTGAATCTACAGCCCTGCACTGGGCATGCCGAGGAGGGAATCTGGATGTTCTGAAATACTTACTTGACAAAGGGATAAACAGAAATGCAAGAGACAAGGTATGTGCTTCTGGGACTCTGCAGCCTTTTAATTGCAGATGAAAGGCTGACCCTTACTTCAAGTAGATAATTTTTGGCAGCCATTCTTGAAGCAGTCTTTACCTGTTCTATGCCACTGATTGCTTCCTCCTCCCACCTCTCAGCTGCTCAGCACCCCTTTGCATGTGGCTGTGAGAACGGGTCGGTATGACTGTGGAGAGCACCTCATTGCCTGTGAAGCAGATCTCAATGCCAGAGACAGAGTAAGTACCAGCAGTTTCTTACCTCTCAGCTATCAGGCGGCATCAAGCTGCAGCCTGCATCAATAGTTCCACTTGCCTGTAAAAATCCCCATCTATGAGATTGTGGCCGGACCGCGGCACTGGACCAGCAGGACTGACACTGTGGTCTGTGTCTCGTGCCTCTAGGAAGGAGACACACCGATGCACGATGCTGTGAGGCTGAACCGCTACAAAATGATCAGGCTTCTGATTCTGTATGGAGCGGATTTAACTATAAAGAACTGTGTAAGTAATAGCAAAAAAAAATGCAGTAATTCAAAATACTTTAGAGTAAGTTTCCCTTCAGAGCAGTTTCATAGATTTCAAGGCCAGGAGAGAGTCTTGTGAACAGAATTAATTAGATCAGTTCAGAGTTAATTAAAGCAGAGCTGACAAAGGGAAAGCACAACTTGGAGGAGGTCAGGGAGAAGAGAAAAAAACAGTACCTCTTCTAAAACTAGAATCAATCAGCTGCAACTTGAAACATATTTCTATGATTTAATCTAATTACGCATCTCATATATTGAAAAGATACAGCATACATGTACTTGCTTTCTGCACAACTCCTGGACTTCAACCGCCGCTGAGATAACAAAGAACTTAGCTTGTCAGAGAAAGCTCCTTTCTGTTGAGTCCACAGCAAATGGCAAGCCCAAGCACTACATCTGGATGATTGGCTGTTAACCTGACCATTGGGTAACAAATCCCCACAGCTCAGCAGAGCTTCAGTTTAAGCCCCACACCTGACTCTGCTCATAGTCAGGGCAGCAGCAGCAGACGCGTTGCTGGAGCTCTGCGACCACTTGTTAAAATACAGCACATCACAGACCCTTACTCCACATCCAAACTAAGCAGCAGTAAGATGGACAGTTGGTTTTACCAATACCAGTCAATGTTTTTTATTAGCAATTAATCAAAATTTAAGGGGGAAAAGAAGAAACCAGTCACTGCAGCACTTTGCACTCCCTGCTCTCTGCCCACACTATGAAGCAGGGCCACTCCCAGCATTATTCCTCATCAGGACATGTAAATTATGAAATGTACAGCCCCAAAGGCCAAAGACTTGCTCTCTCAGGCATTGTTTGCACATAGTAGTTGCTCCTATTTAATTTAGATGTGGTTCATAACCTAATTAGACCAGTACAAACTCTTATCTGAATTCTCAGTTGAAGACAAGGGTGTCTTACTGAAGTTTCATCTAAAAGTATTTCTCATCAGTTTAAATTAGCTCAAAAGAAACAGCTATATGCTCTGCTTGTCACAGTATTTGCTAATATGGCTTAGACCCACTGAAAAACCCAGGGAGATTTCATCAGGAGTCTGATCAGGACTGGGAGTAGATCTACAAAGCAAAAGGATTTTGATCTCAGGGAACCTGTGTTTACAGATGGGTCTCGCATCAGGCAGATACACTGTACAAGTATTTAGGGAAGAATGAAGGACTCACTAATAACTGGCTGAAATTAAATCTTGATTCTTCTCTGTTTTTAACCAGCAAGGGAAAACCCCTATGGATCTTGTTCTTCAGTGGCAGAACGGCACCAAAGAGATATTCAACAGCCTGAAAGACAACTCCTATAAGAGCATCCATCTAGGCAAGCCCTGAAGAGAGACATCAGACTGTTCTCTTTTTGCTGCTTTTAAATGCTTCATACGATCCTGGAAGAAAATAGCCCTGAACATAGTATTTTATTTTTTTTGGAAAATATTTATGGTACTGCATTATTTGAGGTATCTCCACTAAAAACAGCAAAAGAAACATGCAAAGAAATTATTTTAAAAGGCAGGTTGAGTGTTACAATTCCACTTGCTCTAAAATGGCTTTATTTATTACTATTTATTATTTATTTATTTAAAAAAATAATTTAATGATTCTCAGTATTATTGTAGGGTTGTTTTTTTTTTTTTTTTTTTTTTAATGGAGCTTTACATCCTAATGCAATCTTTGCCAGCAACATAAATCCTTTTGTCTTAGATGGAAGTATTTCCAACTACAGTAGCAACTCCCTTCCAGCCTTCCAATAGCTCTAATTAGCAAATACTTGCAACTGTTGCCTTGTCTTTGCCAAGTTCTCACAATTAAATAATATGTTAAATGAATGTTGATATGTGGAAGAGCAATAGAAGGTGTACTGATGTGCCAAGTGGATTTAAAGAAGCACTTGAGTAATGGGGTTTGCACAGGGTTTGGCAATCATGGTTGATAAAGAGCTCGAGGACAGAACTCCAACCATCACGTAACCATTTGGACTGGGGGATTCAGATGCAATGTTATGAAGGTGAGAGAGTATCAAGAATGTGATTATTTTTTTTTTAAGGTAGACTACTGTGAAGTCTGGTGATTGAAGAATGCAAAACGAGATTATGTATATTTGTAAATTTGTACTGCTTTTTCTGTACATTTTGTAATGATCTATTTCAGATTAAATAAAAGCGGTTCTTTCTATTTGCTGGAGTGGATTCTGGTGAACATGCACAGGGTAATTCTGTCTCTTTAAAGAAATTTCATATCGTGGCCTCTCTAAAATTTTTAAACTAAAAAATAAAAGCTTCAGCTGCCTAGAGCAGCCAGCCCTTGAGCTACCTCCCTCCCCGTGTTAGATAAATGCCATCTCCTATTTTGTTAAATGGAAACACATACACAAAAGCAGGACAGTACTTGGAATAGCTAGTAAAACAAATTTAGAGATTTATTACTGAGGTTGATTTAAAAATTTTTCAGTGAGTTTAAAAGTTTCTCAGCGAGTCAGTACTTACTGTGTGGAGCACATGAGATGACTTCAGTTATCCGTGCCAAGGGAGAGGCTCAGTCCTGCTAGAAAAGGCTTTAGCAGAAGCAGCACTATCTTCACATTGCTGCCAGCAGGGGCACCAATGTCCAGTTTCATTGGGGCATTAAGTGCTGCATTCAGTGAAAATCTTAACACCCCATGCCATGGCCTCCCAGCAAAATATGCCACAGGTTCCCACACGTCTTCAGCAACCTCTGTGAGGTGGCTTCTAGCCAGCACACTTTCCAGTCTGGCCAAAGTAATGTCCTGGGTAATGAGGTGGGGTCAGAAGTGGGCAATGATGAATAGTTGTTACGGGAGTGCCAATGTTGGGGATTAAGTGAATTTACAGAAACCCTACAATGGAGCAAGCAGAAGAAATGCCTGTTCTTTCTGCAGCCAGCTATCCTAGACTAAGGCCAGCAGCTTTAGACAGATGAGACTTTTCCTCACATAAGCACCATAACTCATGAGTGTCACCTTGCCAGCCATAGGCTTTATTCGCAAACACACTTCTCCATAAAAATTATGACACATCTCCACTTGCTGCCCTTCTCTGCAAGCCACTATTTGACTCCTTGTTTCTGCACAATTACCCAGACACTGGGAGCATGCCTTGCAGAAAATAGAAATTACAGCAGTGCTGGCTAACTCAGTTTATTTATCATCCTAACTGAGAATCAGTTCAATTGTTCAGACACCAAAGTGGCCAGAACAGTGTGCTTCAGGAAACTAAGGGGGGGAGGGGAGGGGGTAAGCCTCTTTCCACATGGTGGTTTCCCAACAACGTCTGTCATGTTCAAGATAGGTTATTCTCTGGCCAAAGCAAGATAATGTGTCATTCAGAAAAATGGGACCAGATAAACAGGTGTTGCTGATCCTCTGGTTAGAGTATCATCTTGGAGGTAAATCATTAAATGACAAACTAAAGTGTATACAGATATACATTCCCCAACCTCTAACAAAACAGACTCAAATCACAGAGTCAACAAATAAAATAACATAAAGGAAAATGATTTTATTATTTGTTGAATGAAGCAAAAGCTGTTGTGACTTACATCAGTATTATATAGAACTGTTGGTCTACTGAGAACTTCATCTATTCTGCTCAGTCCAGCTACTCCGAGCTCAGAGATGATCCACTGCAAGATTTCTGCAATATATGATGTAACTTTCACTTCTGGAATTGCCACATGCAAATAGAGAAATGGAATATTCACAGTAAAGCTGGCTCAAGAGCATCTTGAGTACAACAGCCTACATAACTTTTATATTGATTTCATCAAAAGAAAAACTTCAGTCAGCAGTTGAAGAGCTCTGAAAATGCTCTACTGATGAGGTTTACTGAGGCATTTACAGGAAGGAAAATGGCAAGGCGGGAGGTAGCAAAATAAACACTCTTGCAGACAACACTGCCAGACCAGGACATAAAGAAGGAAATGATGCCATAAAAATGATGTGACGTGGAGACTGGTCAGGACTAGGTGAGACAGCAGTTATGATGCCACTGCAACATACCATGCTGAACACACATTCAGTGTAACCGTGGGGTCTTGCTTCCATCTGTAGTAACCATCTCATGGTACTGCTTAGCTTGAAGAGCTGCAGGGCAGGGATGGACTTTGGGATGTGTGTCCGGCAGGTCAGGTCAGTCAGTCCTACTGCAACACAAAACCAAGGTATCTCCTAGAAAGTGACAGCTCCCAAGATCATCTTTATAGTCACTGATCACGAAACAGAATGGAAAGCAGATTGTTTTAATTTTTTTTTTTTAACTGCACTATTATTTCTTCACAGGCCACTGAAGGTAAACTTCAGCTACTGGCTTGCAGTTTTAAGGTATAGTACAGAGATGTGTTTAAAACACGTCTTGAGAAACCATAAGAGCTAGACTTTGAAGGTGTGCATTTAGAAACATTTTTAATAAAAAAGGAATGCACTTGTACAACAAAATTGTCATATATTAGAAAAGTTGTGTTGAGTTTGCACTAACTCCAGAAGACTTAAGACAGGGTGGTGAGATGTCTCCTGACCTTGGCCAAAAGCCGAGCATGACCTTTCAGATGTGGTGAACTACCATTCAGCAGTCTCATTCCCACAGCTTTCCTCACTTGAGTACCAGAAGAATAATTCTTCTCCAGGCTAAATAAAGTAGTAAGGGTGAACCAGGGTGGCTGGAGAGTGGGGAAGACTCAACACTGATTAAAGATGGGATGAAGACTCCTGTTGACAATTGATTCAGTCCTCAAGCTTGAGTCTTAGCTTTTTTGCAGGCTGGCAGCATTGTTTCTTCCTCCTCAACCTTGCGGGGCTTCTTCACCGTGTACACTACCCCACAGGCACTCTTCCGAGTTTCTAGAATATACAAGCAGAAGCTGCAGTATCTCGAATAAATTGACACGAATGCATTTGTCACATACTCATTTCAGGTGTCCATGCCCCAAAGCACAGTTCAACATGTTTAACCGCCAGCCAGTCAGCACACACAGCAGGTAAGTAACCTGCATGGGCAGGAGCTGATGAGATGCTGCACTACGGAGTGGGGAAACTACAGGAGAAAATTTGCTGGTGAGTGTAGAATTACAGCAAACTTAAGGGAAAACAGACATCCTGGACAGGTTGGGGGTCTGCGGACACACAGAACCATAGGAAACCAGGCTTAATCAGTTCAACTGTCATAGGAGGACACAATTCTGAATCATTGTCAAAAGCAATTCTGCATTTCTGAGCAAAATGTGCTGTTCTTAAAAAAAAACAAAAAAAACAAAGCAAAACAAAAATGTATTCACATACCCCAGGATTCTTAAACACACTATGCTGGCACAGCTGTCTTGGCAGAGGCTCTCCTATACATACCAACTAAATGGCTTTACGATATTTAAGGATATTTTATTTACAGAATCCTCAGCATTACCATAAAACAATACTGTGTGATGTTATCAAATGCTTCACAATTGTTTGCCAAACAATGCAGTGAGCCCAATCCAATTTCATAACTACTAGTGGGAGGCTTCTCTGAAAAAACTGAGGTGGAAGAGATTCTGTGCAAATACTCTGATAGCAAAGAAGCTCTGCAAAAATCTTGACAAAAAAAAAAAGACTTATTCAAGACTTATTCAGGGCGAGTATACTTTGAGGGACAGGGAAATGATATCTGCTATTTAATTTCACACAGAAGATAGATGAGGGCCTTAGGAAATTCTACATAAACTTAACAAAAATTAGAATAATAGAATTACTGTGGTTGGAAAGGACCTCTAGGATCATCAAGTCCAACCTTCATCCCAACATGTCCCTAACCATTAGACCATTGCCTCAAGTGTGACATCTACTCATATTTTAAACTCCTCCAGGTTTGGCGACTCCACCACCTCCCTGGGCAGCCTGTTCACTGCCCAGCCACACTCTCAGTGAAGAATTTCTTCCTAATATCCAATCCAAACCTCCCCTGAGGCATCTTGAGGCCATTTCCTCTCATCCTATCATTAGTAATTTGGGAGAAGAGACCAACACCAGCCTCACTACAACCTCCTT